>VDFB02334908.1:0-125982 GCA_007258455.2 Sequoia sempervirens | reverse complement strand
CGGAGCTACCTGAGGGAGAGGGGAAAAAAAAGAAAACAAGAAAGAGGGATAGGGCAAGGAAGAGACAAGCTTGACGGTAGTGTAAAAAGGAAGATGAGGGGAGAATAAAAGTAAAGACGATCCGAGGTCAGGAAAATTGTGTACTGATAAATGGTTGATGTGGATGCAGAGTTTAGTGCGGATACAGACACACGAGCAATGGTTGGAGGTACTGAAAGCAGCGCTAGGAGCGATGACAGGTGTGGATCATGCGGCCCTGGAGCATGCAGGACTAATGCATTTTCTAGAGGTACTAGTACTGAGGGCGCATCGAGCGATGCTGACGGCCCTGATAGAGAGATGAAGCTCTGAGACGTTGACATTTTGGTTGCCAATGGGGGAGGTTACGGTGATGCTGGAGGATGTATGGTGCATCCTAAAGCTACTGATATCAGGGATTTTGTTGAGTGATGTGGTGTCGAGGGGGGCAGAGTTGAGGCAGACTATGACAGTGTTATTTGGACACGTTTCCCTTCCGTTGCAGGGTCAGTAGTTGGATGTAGATGGATGTCTGATAGTGGGAGTACCAGCATTGCCTTTATTTTTAGCTGGGTTGATCAGTGGGGTATTGCTGCCAGATCGGAGCAGGCGATATTGTAGTTTGCAGTTTATGGAGCCGATATGACACATTGTGGAGTGGCGAGAGGGACATATTGCATGGGGTGCATGTGTACTAGCCCAGTTGTACAAAGATATGCATCTGATTTGTTATCGGGAGGCGGTGAGTTTGACACACATGACACTGCTATAGGTGTGGGCATGGGAGAACATTACGGTGATTAGATCGATTGTTGTGCGGGAGGGACAAGGGGATACTGCCGAGCCACTGGCATGGAGATATGGAGAGGGGAGGGGTTGGGTTATTCGTTATAGGTGGGTGGGAGATGTGGAGGTATGGAGGAGGAGGATAGATGATTTGGAGGAGGGAGACATAGTTTGGCAACCATATATGCGACGACGCTTCAGGGGATGGAGAGAGCAGACTGTGAGACATAGTGGGTATTTTGTGGCACAGTGTGTCTTGATTGGGATTCTTCCACGGATAGTGGAGATGCACCGACCGGATAGGGTGTTGAGACAGTTTAGGCAGATACAGGATATTCCTAGTCCACTAGTGATGTTTCGACGGCTCACCAGAGTGCGACCGTGGGGGCGTGCGATTAGCCCCACAGCAGCCAGAGCATCATGGGCAGCGACAGTGCAAGTACCCTACCCTAGGAGATATGCGGGAGAGGAGGATGTAGGAGTGACAACACGATATGCCGGGTGGTTGCGCAACCACCTATGGGGGAGGATTACACCATTGGTGCCGATTGTAGGAGCGGTCGGGTTTGGATCAGAGGATGAGCAGCGTGGGGCAAGAGAGGGAGGACATTCCGAGCCAGAGATGGGAGGAGAGCGGATGGAGGCAGGAAGGAGGAGGAGGGGGACCAGGGGGCAGTGGAGGAGGTTGAGAGAGGCGATACGACAGGGGAGGAGGAGAGATCCGGAGCTGGATGCGGGAGGACAGGAGGGGAGGAGAGATCCAAAGCCAGATGCAGGAGGACATGAGGGGTCAGAGGTAGAGATGATACATGCAGTGGAGGGTAGAGGGGGTCGGCAGACTGGTATAGGGGGCAGAGTACGTCAGAGGAGGGTGTTGGTATGGGCGGAGTAGGGAGATGAGAGACAGCCGGATGGAGGTCAGGAGGAGACGAAGGTCAGGAGGTAGCCAAAGTTGATGGCAGGTAGGAGGTGACTGATGAGGGTACAGACCGTGATAGAGCATGAGGGTGCCCGAGAGGATACTGAGGTCAAGAGTCAGTCAGAGAGGGTGAGGAGTGGGGGTCAGCAGAGGGGAGGGCAGGAGCCTCCCGTCTTAGAGATAGGGGAGAGTGAGGATGAGGAGCAGTCAGAGATAGGAGAGTCAAGGAGATTGATGAGAGTGGGGAGGCATGGTCAGCCACGGAGAGTGTGAGTCTGCCCTTCCATGGAGGACTTGGGGGATCAATAGGAGGAGGAGGCGAGGGGGAGCAATGATGGTATGGAGATAGATGACGATGTACCGGATATAGATGTTTTGGATGTAGAGCCATTAGCGGTGGTTCCTGTCAGTTCCTCAGGGGATGCGATTATTCAACCGAGAGGTACTATGGAGAGTCTTCATAGTATAGGTCAGAGGTTGAGGGTGGTAGAGGCAGAGGTGATCTGGCTCAGAGTCGAGCTATTAAGAGCACCAGTAGAGAGAGTTTTGATGGAGTTGATGTTGAGAGAGAGGGAGGTACTGCGGGCTGACATGCAGAGGCTACGAGATGAGTTAGCTGCGGTCAGTTGGGACCAAGACAGACTAGAGGCAGAGACTATTATATTGTAGGCTAGAGGGGCAGCAGTGGGGATGACTGTATCGACAGGTAGTGGGCAGCAGGTGGATGATCTCTGGTGGGAGCGGGATGAGTTACAGGATAGAGTGTTTTGCTTAGAGCAGACGGTGGGAGAGATGGGGGCGATGCAGGATAGGGAGAGACAGGAAAGAGAGCAGGTTTAGACTATGCAGACGGAGAGAGACACAGCACAGGCTCAAGTACAGGCAGTGGAGGTAGAGAAGGATATAGTGCAGGTGCGAGTTCAGGTGTTGCAGGGGGAGAGGGATGGGGCAGTGGTTCAGGCGCATACTGCACAGAGAGAGAGATGCTGCAGAGAGACAGATGTAGATACTGCAGGGGGAGCGGGATGTGGCAGTGGCATAGTGGCAGTCTATGCAGGGCAGTGATGTGATAGGGGGAGATATGCATGGATTACAGAGGGAGAGGGATAGATTACAGGCAGAGTTGGCACAGCGCCGGTTGGCACAGGAGGCATGGGAGTAGGAGAGGAGAGCTATTACCAAGGACTGGGACAGGTATCGACATGAGCAGAATTCCGCTCGGGTCCAGGTTGCGGAGAGAGAGGATAACATGAGAGAGGCAGGTTTTTAGATGGCTACCTATTATGATGCAGTTCCTGATCCGTCATAGTGGAGATTCCGTTATACCAGGCAGGCACCTCAGATGCCAGCGCCATCTCAGTCATTGGGGACACGTACATGTGGTTTTAGTGATTCACCAGGTTTTTCACCAGGCAGAGGGGCAGGACCTGAGTCTCCACAAAGATCAGATGTGGGGAGTTCATTTGGGAGGTGACAGACTATTGATTTTTTTTTTTGACAGATGCAGGATGGACTGTGTAGGATTTATTGACAGAGATCAGAGATGTTCTATATCTCTGGATTTTGTACTTTGTCATGTGATGGATATATGTATGATGGACATGTGACACATGTTATTTTATTTTGATATGAGACAGTTCTTATTGACACCATGTAGTATGTTTTTGTTTATGATGGGTTATTATATGCATGTGTATATGGTATTACTCGTTTATGTGGATGAATGTGTTATTTATGCTCATGTGTTGATTTATTTATGTTTATGTTTATGATGTGAGATGTTCATGTGGATGAGTGGATGTATGTATTTATGGAATACGAATAATTTTATTGATGCATGGTGATGTGATATGCACATGGTGATATGTTATGTGTACCTATGGGATCTATGATGATTTATATATATGAATGCCTAGTTGACTTATTTGTCATGTATGTGTGTATGATGGATTTTGTATGAACATTTTATGAATGCAAGATGTGATATATTATGGGTCTAACACTTTGTGATATAGGTGGTGATGTATGTATGGATCTAATGTATGGTGTTGCAGATGGCGATGGATATATGGTCCTAACACGTAATGCAGGTGATGATGGATAGTACTTTTGTAATTTTAGAGGAAATAACACACAGCCATAAGTGCCAATAAGAACTGACATGGTAATGAGAGGTGGGTATGTATTGATGGATGTAATTTGGCATATGTCAAAAAGTATCAGTATCCTGAGAAGAATGGAAGAGAATGGGGGAAAGTATTTGCACAACCAAAACTACAGGGTAAGTGTTAATGCAATGATTATGAAAATGCAATCCTAACCCAATTTGCCATCTTTGGAGCACTAGTTTTTGCTATAGCATAAGACATGATTCACCAAGGTATGGAGGACTGAGGTAGATTTGTGTCTAATGCATGAGACAAACACGCCAGACAAGAAGGCTATTCCAATACCCCAAAGTCACGAAGACCTTGTTCAGGTCCGGTATTGAGATAACCACAAGCACAAAAGGATGTCCCAGCGTAACAAAAGGCCTCAGGGACCTTGGTGGGTACTACATGAGACAACCAAGAAAGCACAACAAAATAAAAGATCAAGATATGCCCCTATATATACCAATCAAAACACGTCATAATATGATGGATTATGGCGGCCTTGACAAGTGATTATAGGGAGCTCAAATGATAAGCAAGAACCAAAAGCATCAAAAGATCACAATCAATTTCAAATGTCCATTGCCATAGAATCAAGGGGATAGGTGGGATTGATGAGGTCTGTTAGGAAGGATGTATCTTGTTTAAGACCTATGATGGATACTAAGCGAAAAGATCGGTATGATATAGGATATTCAATATTGATTAGATTCATTGGTACAAATGGTTCTTGTTTGTTAAAGACCAGCTTAGATAAAGGCATAGCTTGATGACACAACACAAGGGAGACCAGACAGAACCTAAAGACCTAGGGGCTCGGGGACCGATCAGAGATTAGCCTTGCCTACGTGAAAGCGCAGAGCCCTCGTAGTTCATGGAAAAAGACCATGGATAAAGCGGAAAGAAGACAATGATGATCGATGATGAAGGACACAAGACGTGACAGACAAGTGCCCCGAGGGAGGATCAAATGACCAACCTTGCCTATGTGAAAGTGCAGGGGAAACGTAGTTCGATAAAAAGACCATGGATAAAAGCGAAAGGGACTAGTGAAGATGAATTGGTTGAAGATCGAAATAAGTTGATCCAAAAATGCCCTGGGGGCAGATCGAATGATCGGCCTTGCCTACGTGACAGCGCAGGGGCAACGTAGTTCAACCAAGGATGAAAGCGATGAGACCTAGGTGGAGACCGACACGATGGATGATTCTATATGACCACATGGACAGACCAACAAAGGGAAACAAAAGACATAAGCTCAAAGTGGGATATAAAGAAGCTCAGGATAAGGGATAGGTAAGGTGGGTCGTCCAGTGCTCAATCAATAAATACCAAGCGGCCTAGGCTGAGGTGGGTGAGGATGATAGTGTGGATGCAAGCATAAAATAACTAGGATTCCAGGTAGATAATGATTAAGCCCTCTATGGATGACGCCTGCTAATAGGTTTTCACCATCCATACTTATCCAAGGCGCCACCAAGAGGTGGTTTTCACCATAGGACGGATTTATTTCTCTTTGCTATTTTTGGACTTTTTAATTTTTTTGACTTTTTTGATAGGGTAGATCAAGCGAACTTAAGCGTAGAACCTTTTCAGATGGAGAATATTGACAGGTTCGTCAAGGGGATCTCCTTCCAGAGTAGTCAACCTGTAGGCTCCATATCCATATTTGGCAGTTATGATATACGGCCCTAGCCAGTTTGCCTCAAATTTTCCTTTCTTGTCACGGTCTGGTTGAGTGCGTTGGTTTTCTTTGAGGACAAGCTCACCAACTTGGAATTGTCTAGGGTGGACCTTTTTATTGTAATGACGCTTGAGGCGATTTTGGTATGCTTGTAAGTGGTCATAGGCTCTTACTCTCCATTCATCCAGTAACTCGAGCTGTGCAAGCTGTGCAATGCGAGCATCTTCTTCACTGATAAGGTTCTTCAAAGAAATTCTCAATGAGGGGATTTCAACTTCGATTGGTAAGACGGCTTCAACACCGTATACTAAAGAGTAAGGGGTGGCGCCTGTTGGGGTGCAGATGGATGTGCGATATGCCAAGAGGGCGGGATGAATGTGAAGGTGCCAATCTCATCCAGTGTTATTGACAACCTTTTTGAGGATGCAGATGAGGGTCTTGTTGGTTGCTTCTACCTGACCATTACCTTGAGGGTAATAAGGCGTCAACCAATGATGCTGGATGTGGAAGGTGTCGCAGAGGTATTTCATGGCTTAGTTTTTAAACGGCTTGCCATTATCAGAAATGATGGTGGATGGGATACCATATCTGCAGAGAATATGGTAGAGGATAAATTTAGAAATCTGAGTACCAGTGATTTGTGAGAGTGGCATTGCTTCCACCCATTTGGTGAAGTACTCAGTTGTGGTGATGATGAATGTATGGCCGTCGGATGATGGTGGGTGAATCTTGCCAATCAAGTCGAAACCCCATTGAGAAAATGGCCAGGGTGCTAGGAGAGGCTGAAGATCTTGTGCTGGGGCGTGGATCAAATCCGCATGTTGTTGGCATGGAAGACATTTCTTCACAAATTCACAAGCATCGTGCTCCAGTGTAGGCCAATAATATCCAGCCCGTAAGATCCTTTTGGCCAGAGCCATACCATTTGAGTGAGCCCCACAAATACCACCATGTACTTCCGTTAGTACCGTTTGGGCCTCGGTCTCATTCAGACATCTCAGGAAGATTCCATCATACCCGCGACGATAAAGTGTATCACCAACGATGATGTATTGGGCCGAATGATGGATAAAGGATTTACGTTGGTTGCATGTAATTTTTGGGGGTATGGTATTGTCACGGAGGTAAGTATATATGTCTTGGTACCACGGGGAGGCGGGACCTACAATATCGCACACCATGTCAGTGTCAGGAACATCATATGCAGGGATTAACAGTTGTTCGACAAGAAACTCACACTCTGTTCAATCCTTGGGCATGTCAATCAAAGAAGTAATAATGGTCATGGCATCTGCTGCTTTGTTCTGCACCTGAGGGATTTGGTCAAACTGTATGAAGGTGAAATATTTTTTGAAATCATCCACCATGCGTTTATAGGGTAATAGTTTGTCATCCTTTGTGAGGAATTCATCATTAACTTGTCTGATAACCAGCAAGGAATCCCCAAAGACTTTCAAATATGTAATGTGCCACTGTTTTGCAATTCTAAGGCCGGTGAGGAGAGCTTCATATTCTGCCATATTGTTGGTACAGGGAAACGCTATCCTGAATGATTTTGGGATGTAGTCACCTTGAGGAGTGACTAATAGAATTCCTACCCTAGATCCATTATGAGTGTATGAGCCATCAAAATATAATGTCCACATCGGTGCTTCTGTCACTGTGTAGATTTCTTCATCCGAGAATTCAGTGTCTAAGGGGTAAGCATCTTCCAATGGTGCTTCGGCCAATTGATCAGCAATAACTTGTCCTTTTATAGCTTTGCGCTCTACGTACTCTATGTCAAATTCACTGAGGAGCATGACCCATTTGGCCATGTGGCTAGTCAAAGTGGTTCTAGATAACAGATACTTCAAGGGATAAATTTTAGCAATTAACTTGACTAGGTGACTGAGCATGTAATGGCGGAGTTTCTGTGTACTGAAAACCGGTGCTAGGCAAGATTTTTCCATAGGGGAGTAATTTAACTCATAGCCAACTAGTGTTCGGTTGATGTAGTAGATTGCCCTTTCCTTGAATGACTTATCATGCTGCGCCAATAATGCCCCCATTGCGACTGACGTGGTAGAGATATAAAGCAGGAGGGGTTTTCCTAGAATAGGCAGCATCAAAATTGGTGGATGAACTAAATATTCCTTGATTTTATCAAAACCCATTTGACACTGTGGGGTCCATCGGAAAGTGGAATCTTTCTTTAAAAGATGGGTAAAGGGCTGACATTTATCTGTGAGCTGGGCTATAAACCGACGAATGGACTGCATCTTTCCCTAAGGCTTCTTAGCTGCTTCAAATTGTGTGGAGGTGGCATGTCCAGAATAGCCTTTACCTTGGTTGGATCAACTTTAATACCTCTGCGAGAGACTATGAAACCCAGCAATTTCCCTGACGTGACCCCAAAGACACACTTTTTTGGATTCATCCGCAACTTATAATGTTCTAATCGCTCAAATATCTTCTTCAGGATGGCCGGATGTTCTGCTCGTGTTTTGGACTTCCCTAATAGGTCATCAACATAGTCTTCCATGATGATATGGATGAGGTCATGGAAGATAACCGTCATGGCTCTCTGATACGTTGCCCCCACATTTTTGAGACCGAAGGGCATAACATTGTAACAAAAAGTTCCCCAGGGAGTTGTGAAGGCGGTTTTGTGTTGGTCTTCAGGTGTAATTCTAATCTGGTTATAGCCAGAGAAACCGTCCATGAGGGATAACATCTCATGTCCTGCTGTTAGGTTGACCAACATGTCAATGTTAGGAAGAGGGAAATCATCTTTTGGGCAGGCTTTTTTGAGATCCCTAAAATCCGTGTAGACCCAAATGTCTCCGTTGGGTTTGGCAACTGGAACTATGTTGGAGATCCATTCGGAGTAGTCAATTGGCCTGATCAAACCCGCGTCCAGTAACTTCTCCAATTCCTTCTTAACTAACAATGCGACTTGTGGATACATCTTACGGAGTTTTTGCTTGACAGGCTTGGCGTCTGGGCGAATGTCTAAGTGATGAACCACTAAAGCAGGGTCTAAGCCTGGCATGTCTGAGTATGACCAGGCAAAGTTGATGATTCCTCTTCGGAGTAGCTGCACAAAGACCTGATACTCTTGTTCGAAGAGTGACTTGGCTACATAGGTGATCTTTGGACTTTTAGCAGTTCCCAAATTTACTTCTTGCGTCTCTTCAATCAAGATAGATGATCTGGCAGATAGCTGAGTTCCCATAAGGGGAAGATGAACATCTCCATCTTTTAGCGCCTCTTCAAGGTTTTTACCTTTAGATGCGCCCTTTATTTTTACTTTTTCCAGGTCAGGAAGTGCCTCAGAGAGGTTTTCACTAGATGACCACTTTTTATTTTTCTTATTTTTATTTCTGCGACTGGAGTGTTTATCCTCCCCCAATCCCATAAGGTTGACATACGTGTCTGTAGACATATTAACAGGTGTGGTATTATGTAAGTCCCAATCAATGAGTTCGGGGTGATGAAGAGATAGGCTAATGGTACAGATGGATAGGCATTCGAACATGGATGATAGGTCGGTATGATCGACATCATCATACGCATGTATGATAGATTCCTCCTCGGGTATGTCTTCCAATGAGCCATCGTCCCTGGTGATACTATTGGAAGTATTAGATGATGTTGTGGGGCTTTTCTGTTTTCTGTCATACCCAATGCCCACATTTTTTGGTAGCGGAGACATATTAATGGGTTGCAACCACCCCTGTTCTTGCTTTCCTAGGCCTCTGCCTTGATAGTTATGCTTTTCCACGAACTTTGTTGGCCAGGGGTACTTTTCTTGGAAGTATTCCTTGAGAGGAGTTTCCAGCTGAGGCTCTTCTCGGTAAACCCATTGGCTTATGTCTTCTTCTGGCGTGTCTGTCTTGATACTTGGAGATACGAAAGTGGTAGTAGGAATGTTTTTACCGCTGAAGGTGATGGTCTTGTCTTCCTTTTGTGCAGCATGTGAAGGTTGTCCATACTCATGCGGTGATGGTGGCATGGTGGCTACGTTGAGAGCAGTATGCATTTCATATTCACCACACCCTTTGTCGATGATCTAGACTTTGGTGACTGAAGGATTAGTGGTGGAGGATGGAGAGGTGATCGCGGCGGATGATGGATTGGAGGATGATGACTGTGATGCCCCCATTTCAACCCCAGGACAATAATGTAAATGGGAAAAAGACGCTTCTAAAGTGCAGCAGTATTCGAAAGGTTGGGGGTCGGCATGGATGGTGATCTCCTGTCCGTTGACTGGGAATTTCAGGCACTGATGGTACGTGGATGGGACGGCCTGCATAGCATGAAGCCATGGGTGGCCAAGAAGGAGATTATATGGTAAGTCCAGATCAAGGACATGACAGGTAGTATATTGGAGCACAGGTCCCACTTGGATAGGAAGACTGATGATTCCTTCTGAATTTCTCTATGCATTGTCATAAGCTTTGAATGTAATGATCTGGTTGCTTAGGTCCGCTTGAGTATACCCTACCTATTTTATGAATTTCAAAGTACATAAATTGAGGGCAGAGCCATTATCTATCAAGACCCTTTTTATTTTATGACGGGCCACTATGACTTTGATGTGTAAGGGGCGATTATGGTTGACATCAATGTTGGGCATATCATTTTGGCTGAAGTGGAGGTGATGAGACAAAGCCAAGTGTCCCACCAAAGCTTGGAATTGTGTGGGGTCAATGTCATTTGGTACATGAGTCTCCTGCAAGGCTCTATTGAGGATTTCTTGATGTACCGGGGAAGACTTAAGCAAATCCAAAATGGAGATATGAGCGGGGGTCTTCCTTAGGTGATCAAGGATGTTATATTGAGAGTTTACAGGAGTGGGTTGGATGGGTGCAGAGGCTGTAGGGATGGTGATGCAGGCTCGTTGTGTAGTCACAGCACATTGAGGATCTTTGGCTTTAATGTGTATCATGGATACTTGGGGTTCCACCTGCTCAATGTAATGAATAACACCTTCATAATTGAAGGGCACATTCTTGTAATTCACATTATTTGTGCTGTTGTTTTGGGGATTGCTGTTGGAGGTACTAGGGCCTTGACTATGGTTTGGGAAGGCGTTTTGATAAATTTGTAGTTGAGCATTGGACGACGAAGGTTGACTAGGGTCAACCTTGATATCTCCTTGATCGATGAGATCTTGGACATAATTTTTTAAACCCTGACACTTATTCAAGGAGTGTCCCTTGATTTTATGAAAGTCACAATACTCATTATCTTTAAACCATGCCATCTTGGGTTTGGACTCATCGAATGGTTTGGTGACAGGGTATGCGATGGGGTAATTGATTTGCAACAATTAATTAAAAACAACACTCAAGGGTTCACCCAATTGGGCGTATTGACGTTTGGTGTTCCCCTGACTTTTTTGGTTTGACTGTTAAGGGGGATGAGGTGCCCCCTGTGGTACAAATATGGCATTGGGTATAGACTGTTGTTGCCCTTGGGATGCATTAGCCACTTGGACATGTTTGGTGTCAGTCACTCCATCATTGACTGCATTCTTGTTTTTGTTCTAGAATCGTGGTTTATCTCCAAATGACCTTTCTTTATCATGACTGTGTATTTTGATGTGTCCTTTGGCAATAAGGGCACGTTCAAGGATAGGTCCCTTTTCCACTATCTCGGCAAAAGTGGTGACACAGTGTAGTCTAAAATTGTGGGCCATGTCAGGATGAGAATTTTCCACGAAAAGGGTGACCATGTCTTTTTCTTTTAAATGATTTTTCATTCGACTGGCTAATGCACGCCACCGTTGGAGGTAGCTGGTAAAGGTTTCTCCATCTTGTTGTTTCTCCTTCAGGAGATCTAAGGTGTTCGTATCCTTCTGCAAGTTGAAAGAGAAGTAGGATACAAACTGTTCTGATAAGTCTGCAAAAGTTTTTATGGACCCCTTTTCGAGAGTCATGAACCAATCCAAGGCATGGCTTGCAAGGCTTCATGGAAACAAGCGTAAGAGATAGTTATCACTGTACATGACTTCTTGACACTGCGGATAAAACTCCTACAAGTGAGCCTTAGGGTCTTTGTCTCCCTTGTATTTGTCAAATTTTGGTATCTCGAAATGTTTAGGAAATGGGATCAATGAGATGGAGGGATCAAACAGATATGGGCATATATCTTCAAATTTGAATGATTGTTTTGCAGCCCCGGCTTGAAGGTCCTTAAGTGTGGCTTTGATTTCCAACAAGTCTGGGCTAGCTGGTGGCGGGTTGGAGGCATATTGATGATAGAATGATGAAGGATCCTGCTAAAAGGGTGTCGGATTGTTGAAATACAGGTTTGGATGATCCTGATGACATGGCTTGCTGGTAAGATGGGGGATTTTGTTGATACGGGGGCTATTGTTGTGGGGCATAATATGGATTTGTTGGGTAAAAGTGTGGGGTAGGTTGTTGAGGAACTTGGGTAGGACGTTGCGTGTTGGCTTGTTGGTATTGAGGATATTGTTGTGATTGTTGGGGAAATTGTTGTTGGTTGTGGTAGTAGTAGTGTTGGGGAGGTTGTTGTGGCGTCGAATGTTGTATGGACTGAGGTGGGATATTATGTTGTGGTTGAACCCTTGGACGCAAAAGGGATGTGAGAAAGGGAGATATGGTTTGGTCAATAGGTTGAGATGGATTTCCTTGTGATTGGTAGGATGGTTGTTGTGAGGAGGCCAAAGCATTATGTATAAGTTGTTGTAGATGAGATGGTGGAGGTAGCGTAGGCATATTTTGTAAAGGGGGTTGTTGGGTACCGCTCGGAATGTTCGGTTGGGGTGTGCCTTGTGGAGGTATTTGAGGTGGAATGGTAGATTGGGGACCCTGTTGAGGTGGTAGATTTGTAGCCCCAGGAGGTGGAAGTGATGTGGCAAAGGAGGTGCCCCCAATGTTGACTGGAGGCTGGTTGGAAGGAGGGGGTGTTGTTAATGTTAATGGAGGAGGTTGCGGAACACTTTGTGGCATACCGTAGGCAAAAGGATTGTTGGGATCAGGCACTTGAGGTCCTCCTATAACTGAGGTCGAAGCATGTGGGGGATAATTAACCTGATAAAGAACAACATTTCCAAATTCAGGTTGATGCCAACCCTCGACTGGAGGAACATTGGAGAAGTATGAACCTTCGGGTGCATTTTGTGAACCTTGGAGCATGTTAGAAGGGGCACCCCTATATTTGGACAAGTCAACATTGGAGGGGGTTTGACACCCTTCTCAATTAGGTGGGCCAAGATTTCTTCCCCATGTTTCTCAAGCAAACGGTCAGTCATTTGCACATTGGCGGGGTTACTAAAATGTTCCTCAAGTGTGAGTTCAGGTTGATTAACCATCCTCTCTTCTCCATGCGGAAAGTTATTCTAGTTCTCAGTGTTGGAGTGTGATGAAGTACCATTATGGGGATCGTGAGGGATGTTGGTACCCTTGTTAGGATCTGATGAGACGTTGATTGTGTTTTTGGGATCTTGAGGGTTGTTTGATTGGGCATTTTGAGCTTGATGGTCGGCCATTTTCTTTGCCTGTGAATGGGTTTGAACATGCATGCAAATGCGGGATGAGTAGATTAATGCCCTTGTCAAATGATTTGATTGTGGTTGGATAAGGTACGATTTGGATTGGATTGGATTTCGATTGATTGGATTAGATTTGGATTAGATTGAATTGGATTTGAATTGGATCGGAATTGGATTGGATTGGGTTTGGATTTGATTGGATTGGATTGGATTTGAGTTTGATTGGATTGGATTTGATTGGATTTGATTTGATTGGATTTGATTGGATTGGATTGGATTGGATTGGATTTGATTGGATTTGATTTGGATTGGATTTAGGCTATTGGATGGGTATGGTCGGATGGTAAGAGATGAGAGGGAGACCTTGAGTTTAATCAAAGGAAGTTACCCTTAACAACCAAGAGCTTTAATTGATTAAGAGGGTGATTACGACACCGAATCCACCTTAAGATAGGAATGGATTGATTGGGTCGAAGGTGAAAACTTACGCCACCGAATTCACCTCAAGATGGAGGCAAATTGATTAGGGTCAAAGTTAAGGACTAATAATCAAGTTCAAGCGCTATGGTCAATTTGGGTAACTGCTTTGTAATACAAAGTTAGGACGGTTTGGTTATGGGTGGTGTTTGGAGATGCAAATGGTAAGAAATTATTGGTGGATTAGGGAGAAATTAGAATGAATCGGGGATTAAGGATAATTGTGGAGAATGTATGGGGATTTAGAATGGTTGAACGAAAGTTCAGAATAATGAGATGGAGGTTTAAAATGGTCAAACGGGGGTTTTTTGAAGGTTTAAAGTGACAAAACAAAGGCTTGAGATGATGAGGTAATGGTTGGGAATGGTTGAATGACGGTTTAGAGGCTAAATGGATCCAAATGGGGCAATTTCGGGTGTTCAGGACGGCAAATTCTCCCTTCTGTAGCAAAACAGGGGCGTAATCGCCTTTCTGCGGTAAAAATAGGGGCGTAATCGCCTTTCTGAGGTAAAAACAGGGGTGTAATCGCCTTTCTGCGGTAAAAATAGGGGCGTAATCACCTTTCTGCGATAAAAACGGGGTGTAATCGCCTTTCTGCGGTAAAAACAGGGGCGTAATCACCTTTCTGTAGTAAAACAGGGGCGTAATCGCCTTTCTGCGGTAAAACAGAGGCTTGGTTTGATGCAAATGACTATGGCAAGGACTTTAAAATGACAATGATAAGGCCAAATCGTCAAAATTTCATTGGTTTCTCACAAGAAAGCACTCTCAAGTAAATACAACCCTATGATTAGTGTTAAGGGTATGGCCAAAGTGGTCTTAATTTAGGATGCACAAAGTATCTAAGGAGTCCTTGATATACTCTCGGTATGTGAGGCACAAACCGTGAACACCAGCCTATCACAAGCGTGAGTCGGGAACCCTAGCGAGATACTGAAGGGCTCAGACAAACTCTTCACGTCTATCTAGGTATCACCCTAGCTTCGAGGCTCCGCCAATTACGACGTGACTGGATTGGGGTATAGCTTTCGCTCTCCCCCCTTTGTATACCCCGCCGGTACGCGTGGTTGGAATCGTCCCTTGGGGTGATGAAATCCCCAAGCAAGTCCCACTATAAAGAAAGCACTAACCACTTCCAACTACTCCCCAGGCTCACACGAAGTGCAAGGGGAAAGTAGAAACAAGCTAATGCTCCCTTCGAGTAACACAAAAAGACAAGCACAACAAGCAATGAATATTACTCCCTCTAATTAAACTATGTTCTTAGATTAATGCAAACAGTAAGGATAATTTAAAAAAATTTGAGCAAATGGATAGCCCTGCAAGCAAATATTAGATATTTTATCCTGCTTTCTCCATCAACTTCACAGGAATATGCTGCAAAAAGTTAGCAAAAAATACATGTATCTTTGCAAGAACAATGTTAATGAGAGCAATAACAAATAAATCCGTAGCCAAAATAAAAATTTCACTTTCCAGGGGCGCAGTCGCCCTTCTACAGCAAAACAGGGGCGTAGTCGCCCTTCTGCAGCAAAACAGGGGCATAATCACCCTTCTGCAGCAAAAATAGGGGCGTAGTCGCCCTTCTGCGAAAAAGTGCACAAATTTCAGACAAGTTGGGCACACACGCCCTTCTGCAGAAAAGTGTTAGCAAAAAAGTGAAGTTTCAGCCAACATGGGTGCACACGCCCTTTTGCGGAAAAGTGTTAGCAAAAAAAAGTGAAGTTTCAGCCCAGGTGGGTGCATACGCACTTCTGCAAAAAAGTGTTAGTAAAAAAAAAGTGAAGTTTCAGCCCAGGTGGGCGCACACGCACTTCTGCAGAAAAGTGTTAGTAAAAAAATGAAGTTTCAGCCCAGGTGGGTGCACATGCACTTCTGCAGAAAAGTGTTAGTAAAAAAGTGAAGTTTCAGCCCAGGTGGGTGCACACGCACTTCTGCAGAAAAGACAGGGGCGTAGTTGCCCTTCTGCGGTAAAAATAGGGGCATAGTCACTCTTCTGCAATGTGTTCCTACAAAAACCTCAACAACAGCAAACGTAAAGTATGGGAACCCGTTTGTGGGTCCCACCGAGCATGCCAGAAATGTATACCTTGGAATTTATCCTATTCTAGTGTATAAAATAACTCAAAATACGAATGATAAAGAAAACCAAGGACACCTCAAGATTAGCCAAAAGAAAGTGACAAAACAATAAGGAAAATAGATAACACAAGACACGAATGGTTTTACCTTCCTTGCTGTTGATGTCTCCTTGATTGGCCCTTGCTTGGAATGATATGTGTGCTCCTTGATGGCTTTTGATGTGGCTAAAATGGAAGATTTTACTATGTGCTTGGATATGAATGCAAGTGAATATAATTGAAGGCTAGATGAGTGCATATAAAATGGCAGCATGTAGTTACAAAAATTTAAAGTGTTGTAAATGCTCTTGAGGAGGGGGTATTGATAGAGGATTTTGAATTCTCTAGAGAATTCAATGGTCAAGATTGATCCAACAAGGTCAAGATGAAGGGCCATGGTGGGTTGAGAACCCACAAGCCCTCACATCTTGACATGTGGAGGGTGAAGTGGCCAAGGGAATATGAGATGGAGGTGAGTTGTCAAAAAGGTACATGAGGTGGAGGAAGGACATGCACCTTGAGGAGTGAGGATATTTCCTCAAAAAGGGATTCCTTGTCCCCAAGTGGGAGTGAAAGGGACATTTGAGGAATTTTGGAATTCCTCAAAATCTACATGGGAAAAGGAAAGGAGGTTGGGGATATAAATGTGAATTAAATTCACATTTCTAGGATGATCTAGAGGGTAAAAGGTGGGCTCCAAAAAGGTGGGACTTGGTCACATATGGAGATTGTGACAAGTCCAAGGTTCTAGAAGCCTTGGGAGAATGGAATGTGAATTAAAAATTTACACATAAAAGAGGGGAATCTAGAACAAATAAACGTGAATTAAAAATTCACATGGGAAAGGGGGTCAATGTTCAAAAAGGGAAAAATGGAAGAATTGACCAAAAGGGGTGTTAAATTTAGCTAATGACTTTGGTTAAGGTTGTGCAAATATTGGATTAGGCTAATTAATGGAAGATTAGAGGCAAGTGGCAAATGTAGAAGGATGTGACATTAATCTCTGATTAAGAGGATGCACATCATAATCATGAATTAATTAAATTAATTCAGATTAGAGTGAGGTTATGGAGGATGTGACAAGGAGAGAGAAAGTGAGGAATTTTAAATTGATTTTAAATAAAAAAAGGGGGAAAATGACTAAATTAAATAAATTAGCATATTTATTTAATTTAGAGAGGAATAGGGTAAAAAACAAAGTATTAATTATTAAATTACATACTTTACCGATATAAGACAAAAGGTGCAATATTAATTTAATAAATTAATATTAATACGATAGGTGGAAACGTAGTAAATTTAATCATATGGAAGTGATTAAATTTGGATGTCTATAGGGTGAATCTACCTGATTAAGAGACGAAGTTGTAGAACAGGAAAATTCACCCATCTTCACTGAATAGGTGAATTTTCTCTCAGGAAAATTCGTCCATCTTCACAAAATAGACAAATTTGCTGTCAGGAAAATTTTCCCATCTTCACAAAACAGGCGAAATTGCTCCAAAAAAAAGAAAAATTTCCCATCTTCACAAAATAGGTGAATTTTTTCTCAAGCAAATTCCCCCATCTTCATAGAATGACCAAATTTTCTCATCCAAACAGGCAAATTTGCCTCATACAGAGGAGAATCTGAGGTAAACCTGAGACCTGAATCTTTAGTTTTCAACATTGTTTTGGCTTTGATTTCAGGTACTAATCCACTAACTCATCTATTTGTGAGTGTGCCTAGCTTTTGCTAACATTTTGTGTAGTTGTCTCTCATTCGTCCAAGACTGGTGGTTGCAAACTATTGATGCTTTTTTTGTAGGATGATCAGTCCAAGATCTTTAGGTAGTTTGTCTGTTGTTTTTCCATACTAGCTAGGTGCACATAGACTTAATTAGAGGGTCAATTAACTTGTTTGTCATGCACGGGAGTGACTGTTGACGTATCCAATCACCTTGCACCACTTGGCGATCCTGGGTGATGAGAAATCACAGTTAATCTAGTCTAGTCATGTCTGCCTAAGAGGTGTTAGTGCGTCTATGCTCTCCCCTTGCACTACGTGCAAGCCTAGGGACCAACTAAAAATGTCTAGTATCTTCTTCCTTTAGTGGGACCCACCTGGGATTTCATCACCTAGGAGATGATTCCAACCACGTGTTACTAGAGGGGTATATAAAGGGGGGAGAGCTAAAGTTGTACCCCAATCTAGTTGCATCATGTTTGGTAGAGCATCGAAGCTAGGGTGATACCTAGATAAGACGTGAAGAGTTGGTCCGAGTTTCTAGTACCTCGCTCGGGCTCTTGACTCACACTTGTGATAGACTGGTGTTCACAGTTGTACCCCACATACCATGTGTATATTAGGGACTCACGAGATAGACTTTTTCATCCTAGATAGAGACCCGTGTTGTAGTCATGACTTGGTGTAGTGTAGGGGATGTGTTGGAAATATGTGCCTCAATTCCATAGGATGAAACCTCTAAGAGAGCCAAGTCGGTGTGACATGCTTTGTGTCTGGCCGACTAGCAGTTGAAACCTTGGTGAACAGTTCTGGTCACTGTGACCTTGCTTCAGTCATGTCAAGTGGACTTGTCGCTATGACTTGTGGCAATCGCTGTAACCCTTTGCCGAGTGAAGATCTATGGCCGACAAGCCACTATTATCATATATTGGGGAGACTTTGGGCCCAAGCGGTGTCGAGGAGACCCTTGGCCGAAAGGCTTATCTCGGTATGAAGTCTTATTGAGATTGTATATCTTGTTGATAGAGTGTTACACATGTGGTCATCAGAGTAACTCATATGCTTCGGTATGAAGTCTTGTCGATATGGAGATGTCTCACCGATAGGTATTCATTTGGAGTCATCAGGGTAACCTGGAGGCTTCAGTATGAAGTCTTAGCGATGGAGAGAATTCTTGCCGACTATTGTTTGGTGCTCGGTATGACTTAAGAATTCAGAGTAACATCTTAGTGATAGCGGTAAGTCTTGCCGACTATTGAACGTTTCAGTATAACATCAAGGCTTAGTATGATCTCTCAGTGAAAGCGATAAGTCTTGGTGATAGTGATACAAGTGATGATCATCAGTATAAGGTCTTGGTGACATGGCGAAGTCTTAGCAATAGCTCTCTGGACTCAGTGTAACATCTTGCCGATAGTATGGACTCTTGGAAATATCGAATGTTGACTTCGTGGCATCGGGGAGACACGGTTAGTGTCTCATCGACATGCCAACATAGGGTGAATGCCTTTGACTGAGTGAAGACTATCCTACATGGCTTGTATTCAATTAGTCAGTAAAGCCGAATGGGAACCGCTAGCAGTTGGATTGTTGCAGCCGTTACTAAGAGGAAGTTCGATAGATAGGGGCGTCATGGATATACTCAGAGATTTGAAAAGTAATCTGGTTCAAAGGATCAGTTTGATGGTTGCATGAAGAGTTGGATATATAGTTTGATGAATGATTAGAGTGAATTGAATTCTGAGTGTATTGTAACTTAAGTGTTCTATAGCAAGGTTGATCATTGTGAAAGCTGTTGTAATTTGACATCAGAGAGTCAAGCTCGTACTCTATATGTAATTTCACTTCCAGGAGGTTTTAATGTTAGGAGAGTTTTTTCTGCACCTTAGCTTTCCTTAAGATGCACACCATACCCTAAAGTCATTCACCACGTACTCCCTTCGGTTGAGATAGAAATCCTCATGGTGGACTATGATAGTCCTCAAGTGAGAGTGTGAAGGTGAGCTCATGGTGTCTATTGATGACCTTGTGCCACTAGAACGTTAGCTATCCACCTTTGTGAGAAAGGGTGATCTAGAGAACCACCTCGGTATCACAGAGTATTAACCTTGGGTTGTCCACTCAAGGTGGTGGGCCTACATCAAGTTTGTAAACCCTTAACACTAATTCTAGGATTGTGTTGCTTGGAGTGTCTTATTTGTGCGATACAGGTGATTTTCATTTTAAATTGAGTTAGCTTAGCCTTCTGTCTGCTGTTTGTCATGCTTGTCATCCTTTTCCATAGTCAGTTGTTTTGCATCTTGGTCTAGTTTAGGTCATCCATTTGGGAGAATTCATCTTTCTTAGGTGACCCCATTTTTTCCCGTTCCTTGGAATAGGTGAGTCTATCCATCCCTTAGGCGATCCTATCAGTCATTTTCTATCAAATTTGCCCGTTTTCACATAATAGGCAAATTTTTCCTCTTCAGGGGTGATCTTGTTTTCATTCTGTCTCATCTTGTCAGTTGTCCTCTTTCAAATTTGCTCATTTTCACAGAATAGGAAAATTTTCCCCCTTTAGGGGCGAACCTTCTATCAATCCGAGTAAGTTTGTCTATCTATTCTTTTTCTTGTCAAATTCACCCATTCTTTTGGGACAGGTGAATTTTCCACATTCTTGGGTGAATTTACTCTCTACAGGGGCAATTTTGCTTCTCGTCTGAGTCTTCCATCCATCTGTTTCAACATTTAGGTGAATTTTCTTGTCAAACAATTGATTCCATTTTTAGGCGAAGTCATTCCCCATCCTTACCGTTCAAGAAATAGGAAAGTTTTTCACCTTGTTAGGCGATCCTGAAAGTCAAATCCGCTCGCTTTCTAGAGTTTGGGTGATCTTGCTAGCAGTTTGGGCGATTTTGCTATTAGTAGGTGAATTTGTCTTTCAAATTCGCCTATTTCTAGTACCACTTGAGTTTTTGAGCGAATTTGATCCCCTAGAGAGGTGAATTTGCTTGGATTGAGAAATTTTCCTATTTCTTATGTCAGCCCAGACAGAGGTAAATTTGATCTTCTGGATAGGTGAATTTGCTCATCAAATTCATTTGTTTCTTGTACTAGTCCAGTTTTAGGAAAAATTTCCTTTCAAATTCGCTTGTTTCTTGTACCATCTGAAGTTTGGGTGAATATTCTCATCAAATTTTCCTATCTCTTGTGCCATCTAAAGTTTAGGCAAATTTTCCTCCCCAAAATAGGTGAATTTGCTTCCAAGCATAGGTGAGTATGCTCAAAACAACCCACCATCCTTTTTCCTGCAATCATCATTTTCATCCATCTAAAGTCATCATTTCATTGACCAAATCATATAGTGCATCTTAGGACATCCCTATATTGCATAGCCACCATCGATTCATCGATCCCAATCACCTAGACTTTGTTTTAGGGGTTTTGATTTTCATGTAGGGACTTTCAAAGGTCATAACTTTTGACTCAAATATCCGTTTGGGCTGAAATTTTATGGGTGGATGTGTTGTGATGTGGTATGTGGATTCCCAACAAACCCTGTGTTGGTTGGCCCCCATTTTGGTACTTTTTTGGGGCTTGAAACTTTCATCTTGACCCTCAAAATGATAATTCAGTATTTTTTCCAATTTTTAAAAAGTCATTTTCATTAATAACTCGAAACTCATGTTTCAAATTTAGGATTTTAGTTGGAAATTCATCCTATCTTAGTTTTAGGAAGTTTTTGGGAAAAAACTAGACTCTCAAAGATATGCATGTGAAGATACTTAAAATGGAAAAATCTAACAATTATTGAAATTTGCCGAATCTGGCAAAATCCGATTGTCAACACCTTAGGTCATCTAGTTAACCCCTAAACTTGGTTTAGAATAAATCCTATCACATCCTCCTATCATCCTAATATGAGCTTCAATCCAATCTGAAATTGAGCTTTAATCCAATCCCAATATGAGCTTAACCTAAATCCCAATTTTAGCTTTAATCCATCTACATCTTCTAATATCAAAAAAAATCTTAAGATCCCTTCTTCCATCTTCTTCCAATCCATCTTAGTTATCTTTTCATAATCTTTTCTTTCCTTCTAATCATCCATTCCCATACCTTCAACCCATATCCATCCCATCCAACATCATGAATCCTTATCCTTCATCAATGTAGCCAAAAATAGTAGTCAATGGAAATCCCAATTATGTTGATAACGATAAGGAAAGTCTTGTTGATCAAGATAAGTATGAAATAGACCCCCTCGATGCTATCATTTCTAGCAAGCTTTCCTCAAGTTTCATCCTGAATCTGATCACTCATCCAAGCTATCCCATTACATCTTCACCCACACCTACTAGCAATCCTTATACTACCTTTGACAAGGGATACCCGGTATCTTCCCCGTCTACGTATTCATCATATCCTTCATCTACATATTTTTCTTATCCAACTTCCATGTCCTCCTATCCTAATCTACCATCCCAATCTTCCCATAATAATCCACTATCCCAATACCTTTATTACAATCCACCACCCACATCCACTTATCCTAATCCACCATATCCACGTCCTCCTATCCTAATTCACCATCCAAATCCTCCTATCCTAATCCACCATCCCAATCTTCCCATCCTAATCCACTATCCCAATACACTTATTACAATCCACCACTTGCATCCTCTTTTCCTAATCCAACATCCACATCTTCCCACTTTAATCCATGGTCTCAATATTCCTATCTTAATACAACATGTGCATCCTCCTATCCTAATCCATCATTCCAATCTTCCCATCCTAATCTATTATCCCAATACTCCTACTACAATCCACCACCCATATCCTCTTGTCCTAATCCACCATCCATGTCTGCTTCTCCTAATCATTCATCGATATCCTCCTATGTCACTCCATCATGTCCTAATCCTCCACCTACTCATAGTCCTACCTCCAATCCAATTCCTCCATCTAATTCTAGTCCACCAGTCCATAATCCTAATCCTCCACCAACCCATAATCCTTCATCTATTCCCATCACCCCAACTAAGCCCATAATATGTAAGTTTCTCACTGCAGAAGTCCTCCAAGGACTCATGACAAAGAATACATCCTGAACTCCACATCTTGAAGTCGTGGAACCATGCTGACCAACTCCCCCATATACAGTCATTGGTGATGAGACCCCTCTCCATCCCACACCTATCATTACTATTACCACCTCTAGCACCACCCAAACCATTGCAACCATCAAATCTACCAAATCCATTGAACCCCCATCTCCTACTCTATGAGTCATTGAACCCATCGAAGACACCCAAATGCAATCCACTCCTCCTACTCCTAGATCCACCGAATCCATTGAAGACACACAAATCTAATCCACTCTTCCTACTCCTAGATCTACCCAATCCATCAAAGACATGTGAATCCAATCGACTCCTCCCACTCCTAGTAGCACTGAAATCCATTCCCATGAACTTCATGAATCCTCTATCCTTCCATCTTTCCCACTTGAGGAGTCCCTTCGACACTCCATCATTATGCCACCCACACAAGATGAATCATGACAAGAGCTTAATCCAAAGCATACCACCATATCCCCTTCTCCACATCAAGATCCTGTCATCCCATCTAGTCCACCTCAAGATCATAGTCCCTCGTCCATTCTATCCCATGATCCCCTTGACACTCAAGATCCAACCACTCCATCTCATGAGACCTTATCACCCGCTGCCACAAATCCAAATCCTAGCATATCACCTAATCCCTCTTTGGATCCCTTACCACTTGTTCCTCCTGATCAACATGCCGCTACCCCATCATCTCCATCTCATGATCCTCCATTTCTAGCTAACCCTACTATCCCCACACCACTTTTATATTCCCTCAATACTCTCACATTCATCCATGGTGGTATCCTTGCAAAAGAGGAACCGAGCATATACACCACCCATCCTGCTCCACCTAATAATGGACTCACATAATTCTTCCAACATAACAAGCATCCTACTATAGAATGAATGCTTAAAAGCAAGAACTATCAATGAAAAGGTTTAGGCCTTCATGGGCAAGGTATTTTAGAGCCCATACATGTCAAACAAAACTCGTGTACACAAGGTCTTGGATATATTTTTCAAGATTCACAATCCAAAAATGTTAGTACAACCTCTATACATCCTTAACAAGCCTCCTCCAAAAGAATAATAGGCTCTTCTTGTCATTCCACAAAACCATTTTCCACCAATCCCCCTCCATTGTATCACCTCAAAACAAAAATCCATATTCTTCCTTTGTCTTCCAAATCCATTTTGGGTCCCTATGTCCCTTAATCCACCATCTCCCATCCTTCATCTACTTCATCCATTTTGGGTCCTTATGTCCCTTCATCCACCATCACACATCCTTTCAGTACTAAGTCCATTTTGGGCCTTTATATCCAAAAATAACCTCCTCCATCTTGTCCTATTCATCCATTTATCCATCCATCACTTTGTTAGGTCTAAAAAATGCTTGTTTGAAACCACAAGAGGTTGCCAAGCTCTTGATACATTTTTGGCTAACGTACAAGGCCAAATGATGAATTTGAACCTTCTTCTCTTTAGGCTCTACTAGACCTAGGTGGGAATACCCATGCAAGTGGAGTAGACTTAGATTGTGTGTTTCCTACTTAAGCAATCTATCCAGAATGGAAATTGGAAGTGGAGAGATGAAATCCTAATTGGTATGAATTGTATAAGAAATATCAAGGTAAAATTTAATATGTTCAGTTAACAAATGTGAAGTTTGAATTTGATATCATAAAACTAAATAAAAATGGGTGAGACTAGTGCCTTGTTGGGTAAAACAGAGTCAGATGAAAGTCAAAGATGAGGGGATTGTATCTAGCAGAAATTTTAATTATTTGGCATACCAATATTAGTTTATAACTTGTATAAACATGCAAGAATGTAATTACCAGGTTCCTCTTAGCGATCCAAATGACACTTCCAAATTACTGTGAATGACTAGAAGGATTTAATCTTTACTTGAAAGAACCAATTAATCATACCACACAAGTACAACAAATGTGCATTGATAAATTGAGTATATACTTGATATATCAATTTAAATAACATAGAAATATCAACCTTGGAGACAACTTGATAATATTTTCAATCAATTCAACAAACAATTGATACTAGAAGGACACCACAAAATCAAAGTTCTTTCATTGATTCCTCCAAAATTTTATACATGCATCATGGTGTTTTGAAATTTAGACATTATCCCTATTCACTTGTTACTTTTTTTATATCTAATCTAATGAATTCTAATGGTCTTTCTCTCTCTTATTTATATGAGAGGCAACCAATTTTAAATCAAATGACATATCTTTTGATTATAACTAACAACAATTAAAATAGAAAAATAAGGCTTTGTTTAGCCATAAGTGAACTTTTGTCAAATGGTCCAGATAATCCCATCTTTGATGAGTATCAACATCTCCCAACGCATTCTTGATTGTTATCTCCATGTTCACCATTTTCTCATTCTACTCACATGGTTCATCCAATGTCGAGTCTTTTCCTGTAGTCGTTTCCAAAATCCTTTGCAACACCAACTCACATTCATCAATCCATTTGACCTTTTCTTTTGTTTTTCCATTGTTTTCAAACAATGGTAGTATTCCTTCTTTTGTGACATAATTTAATCCTGTTTCATCTCCTTGAAGTTCCTCATGGTAACCTCTATGCTTTTTCATGATCTCCTTAGCAATCTTGATAGCCTCATTATCAAGAGGATCCCTCTTTTGTATTTCTTGAAATTTCTCTTGGATTTTGTGACTAACTCTGCTATGCTCCTGCTCTGCTACATAATTTTTTAGTGAATTCCCCAAAGCTTGCTTAGAAAAATCATCAAGTTGGCATGTCTCTTTCTAATCACTACAGAAAGTGTATCAAATTTTCCTTGAGAGTATACATCTAACCCTTCCCACTTGTTCCTTGTTTGAGAACTTTGTCCTTGCATTAGTAGCCTAGTTGATCCTTTCAATGTGCTTTCAACCATATTCTTCAGGCAATCATTTTCCCTAAGTATCCTTTCATTATTTATTTTGTACATTTCCTTTTCTTTTATTAACATTTGGATCTAGGCTATATTTAGCTTGGAAACATTTATACCAATCTCAGTTGTAGCCACATGATCAACTTCTCCAACTTTTAGTGTCATAACGTGTCCAAAATCCTTCTTAGTGTAAATAACAATAGACTTCTTATGTGGTGGATACAAGGCCCATATCATAATGGAACCTTCATTTGGGTTATACTTTGACCCTATGTACACTTCTATCACCCCCTTAGGGCTAAGCTTATGTGTAGCACTATTGTCCTTTAAGAAACTATCAAAAACCAGAGCATAATTTAGATCCAATCCTAGGAAAATCATGACACCTGAATCTTCTAACAACTTTCTCCCCTTCTCTGGAGTCATAAATTTTGTTTCTTTTTCCACACTTGATTTCAAATTATTCAACAATTGCTCCTCATTATTTAGTGTTATATTTCCAATAGATTCTCTTATGGATTTTCCCTTTAGTTTATATAAGAAACCTCTAAATTTTGGAGATTTCACAAACTCATCATCAACTACAAAAGATCTATAAGCCATTTGCCTCATGTTTGTGTTTGAACCCTCTTCAATTTCTGGTTCTCTAAGAGGAAGCTTATAATCCTTAGTCTTCAATATGGAGATCTTATCAGTTGAACCTTGAGATCCCTCATCACCAGATGCCTCGTCTCTAGAAGATAACAATTCCATGTCTTGTGTGTATTTTATTTTCTACTCTACTCCCTAGTTATGTTCATCAACAACCCTCTTAGCTTCTTTCTCTTCCAAATTTCTGATCATATCATCAAATTGATAAGGTATATGATCATACCCTCCTAAATTCATCTTTTCCTAGCAAAGTCAATGTATCCCTCCGGATCAAACCCTTTCCATGGTGGATCTCTCTTCAAATTGAAATGTAATAGCTTATCCAAAATCAAATCATATCCTTCCTTTAACAATATAGTGAAATCTCCAAAGCACAAAGTGCTTGGCATAAATGTCTATTTTCCAAAGGAACTTAAATTCATTACACTTGAGTAATCCATTTTCCTAACAATTTCGAAGTAGGCAATTCTATTAGGCACTCTATTAGGCAAGATGAATGGTGTATCTTCAAAACCATACACTTTGATCATAGTAGCATATGCAAAACAATACCAATCTCCCTAATTATGACCAATAGGTCCATTGAAATCTTTAGGTTTGAGGAACCTTTTTATCTCATTAGACAACACATAGTCACAAGGATGGTTGAAGAATCTATACAATGGTTTAACAAAGTATTCTTCAAAATGCACAAAACTTGAACTGGAAAATCTGCTATCCCAAATAGTAGTCCATAACTAAATTGGTAACAATTTACCTTCCCTATCAAATTGTGTAATCCTCAACTCACATGACCACATTCCCAATTCTTGTTCATAATACACCACAATATGCATAAAAATAGAGTAATGTTTGAAATGTAAAATAGGGGATCCAATTCTTATTGCCATTAGCCCTGAATGAATTCCTTTGAATATGTATGAAGCATAGTCAAAGGGCCTGTCATTGTGATATTGAACATCAGCTACAATTACCATTGGTACAATAGACATAAGCTTAGGAGCTTCCATTCCCAACACTTGACATACTGAGAAGTATGTATATTTCAAATAGGGCTCAAATGTGTCTACATGAAATGGAGGCCCATCATCATCCAGTGGAACCAAACTTCCATCCTTCTTTGGTCTATACAACAGAAATCTCTAACCCTTATATGTGGTATCCATTCTCCAGAATTCTCTCTCTAAATTCTCATGCACAATGGCTTTGTCACATGTGCCTTCTAAGTTAAAAACTTCACAAATTGCAGCTTCTAACACATGTATGAAAGGCTTACCCAATGAATTACAAATATCTTCGAGTTTTGGATCCTAAGGGGCAGCTAAGAGTTTCAGTAGTTCCACATCTACAAACACATTTAGGACAACTAGTTTTCCTAGGTTGAATTTCCAAGGATTGCACGCTGATTCAAACCTATCCCTCCTATGATAGTGGAACATAAATATTTCATACCCTCGAATTGAAGTCCACACATCTCCTATGTGTTTGCACTTGTCCTCAAATTTCTCCACATCTGCCCTAAGTTGTGCAGAATGCCTAACTTTAGGTCCTGAGCCAGGTAGCTACTCAATAATATATTGATTCAATTTCCTTTAAGCTATTTTTGATTCATCCTTATTCTCAATCTTTTTCTTTCTTCCCTTAGGATGACTACCCTCACCTTTCCTTCTAATTTTTGATTTTCTAGAGCTTGAACCTTCCATTTTATTTTATCAAATTGACAGAATCTGAAATACAAGTGTAGAGAATTTATAAGCTTACTTGAAAATCTCCGTTTGCACAAAATTCTCTGGCTCCTGTCTGTTCTCCCATTTCTTTCACTGCCAACCCTACAAATCTTCCTTAATTATTATTGTTTGATTCAGAGGATTATCTATTCAGTGTGTATCCATGCAACCATTAATGCTTAGCTTTGAGCATGAGTGTAGTAAGTATTTCAAATTTCCCACTATTTGGATCTTTTTCTTTCTTCCCTTAGGATGACTACCCTCACCTTTCCTTCTAATTTTTGATTTTCTAGAGCTTGAACCTTCCATTTTATTTTATCAAATTGACAGAATCTGAAATACAAGTGTAGAGAATTTATAAGCTTACTTGAAAATCTCCGTTTGCACAAAATTCTCTGGCTCCTGTCTGTTCTCCCATTTCTTTCACTGCCAACCCTACAAATCTTCCTTAATTATTATTGTTTGATTCAGAGGATTATCTATTCAGTGTGTATCCATGCAACCATTAATGCTTAGCTTTGAGCATGAGTGTAGTAAGTATTTCAAATTTCCCACTATTTGGATCTTTTTCTTTCTTCCCTTAGGATGACTACCCTCACCTTTCCTTCTAATTTTTGATTTTCTAGAGCTTGAACCTTCCATTTTATTTTATTAAATTGACAGAATTTGAAATACAAGTGCGGAGAATTTATAAGCTTACTTGAAAATCTTCGTTTGCACAAAATTCTCTGGCTCCTGTCCGTTCTCCCATTTCTTTCACTGCCAACCCTACAAATCTTCCTTAATTATTATTGTTTGATTCAGAGGATTATCTATTCAGTGTGTATCCATGCAACCATTAATTCTTAGCTTTGAGCACGAGTGTAGTAAGTATTTCAAATTTCCCACTATCGGATCAGGTGATCATATCAGCAAGACATTTTAAACTCTGGATGATTTATACATTTGAATCGATCCAAACATTCATTAGGCACCTTATATGGTTGGGGAGACCAACTACCACTCCTACCGATGAAATTTTGATCTTTTTGTATTTCCATTGGTAAGAGAATAGGTATCACTAAAAGATTTGAAGGTTACACCGACATTACAAGTCTCCTCGAGTTATCATCCTCCTTCCGATGAGTCGGCAAGACTCTCTCCGATCAAAATACATTAGTGTGACATATGGAGTCAAAAAGACATCTAAAACTCATTCTAATAGCACATATATCCCTGACATGTTTCCTTTGTGCTTCATCGATGAGACAAAGTGGGTATCTTGCTGATGGAATTCCATCAGCATGACATATATGCTAGGGGTGACTTGAAGATCTTACTCTAATAGCATTTTCTTGTTGATAAATTTTCATTGGGGAAACAACAAGCCTTGTCTTTCTGAATATGTATCCTCTTAAGTTATCTAATGAAGTCATAGGAGGGTCCTCAAAGAGAACAAACCGGACCGTGAAGCAAGAGTAACACAATGAAAGCAAAACATAATATGGAGGAAAATACAGATGCAAATATTCTCATTAATAGAAATTTCAATTGCATTCAGTCGACAACATTCAAGCATATAGATTCAGCTCATAGGCTTGATATAACATGCCCTAATTACAATATTCCCATATGCTCATATATGCAAGTTGAAATCTGATAATTCAAATCAACCTTTATCTACTCAATCGACTACTACTTGACTACTGTTGTGTAGTTTTTGCACACATGACCCGCTGAAAGTAGGGACCCTCTTTCACTTTGGTTTTTGGTGTCTTGGCCCTTTCATTTTGAGGTTTCATCTTACTTTGGTCTTGAAACTCGAATTTCATCAAGATCATTTTATATGAGATTCAATGGCATCTTGTTTATATGGGGGTTCATTCTAACGATGTTTTTGATGGATTAGCATTCCTTTCCTATGGTTTTTATTATGGATTGTTTGACAAGTGCAGGCTAAACCTAGCAAGGTAGTGACTGGATCTTCAATATCTGAAGCAGAGAATATTAAAATGGACATCAAGAGTAGGATCCTTGAGAGTAAAATTACATCAATCTGGTCAGAGGTGACTGATACAAATGTTAGACTATGGGATTATGAAGAGTTTAAAGGAAGAATGACAACCAAGGATCTTCCTTTGGTGGCTAGAAGAATGAAGGAGTCAAGCTTGTCACATGTGGCTGGTTTTCCTTCCACAGTCTAGTGCTATGAGCTTGTCCTTGAGTGCGCCAGACACTATGATCAGGACACACAAAGAATTACTGGTCCTCAAGGGAGAGTTGTAGCGAATCTCAACCCTGTTTCTATTGCCCAAACTTTTGATATGCCAGACAGAACTCATTTGGTGGCATTCAATATGAAGGCAACTCAGGAGTACTATAAAGAACAAACTGTGAAATCACAACAGCTTATCAATTCCTGGCTGGAGAAGCCCAAGTCCCACTATTCCAAGCTGCCCAAGCAACTATTTAGGGCAAAGTTCAAGAAAGAATATTATGATGCCATCACATTGCTCAGCAGGGTGGTTGGATTGAGGAATACATGTGTGTTTGAGAAATGGATGTGCCACACTATTGTGAGGATGGAACAAGAGCTTATCGACTATCATTGGGCTGGTGTGATTAGTAGGGTGATTCATGAGTAGCTTTCCAAGTTGCAGACCAAGACCTTCATGATGACTTCATATTTGGTCTATGCACTTGCGAGATTTAACCCTTACAAAGGATTGAGTACGAGGGGAATCTTTGGGCAGGATGTCATCTATGAGGTTTACCCTCAATTGCACCTAGGAAGCTCTAGCTATAGGAGGGTGAACGATGCATTCACCATGCACATCACTAGATTACTTTAAGGTGCATAACATGTTAGAATTTTGGATCAAGCAAAAGAACTCATCAAGAAATATGGTGCTTGGTTTATTCAGTTCCCAACTTTCTCCTACATTCGGATTGATGGCTACCAAAGGGCTCCTTACAGGATTCTGAGGTATCCTACTGATCATATCATACTTCTGGAAGTCACTAGATAGATATGTAACTTTGATGCCATTATTAAAAGAGACAAACATAAGACTGGATTTGGTGGAGACTTCCCTTTGAGGATTGGCACTGGAGAGGCATGCCCTTCCATTATTTCTACCCAAGGAGGAGATGAGTACTCTTGGCTTATCTTTCCATTCCAAGAGGTCCAGATTTGATATCACAGGAGAAGCCCAAAAGAGGGCTAGTAGAGAGTATAGCCATAAGGTTTATTTGGAGGACTACTGGGACAATTGTAGCGATGAATATGAGGTTAGGAAGAAGAATTTTTCTCGCCTTTCGGTTGAATTAGTCCATTTATATAATGTGAAGGCAGTCCCTAATCAACTTGAAGATGATGGAAACCTGATTCAGGATCATGCTTATGAGGCAGTGAAGGATAGGCCAATTGGTGATGTGGATTGGTTAGAAGAGGAAAAAAAAGAACTAAAACAATTGATGGATCTAGTTACCAAGTTCACTAGAATGTGGCTAAGGCATAAACTATGGGAGTTGGAAAATGAAGGTGTACAGTGCACCTATGAGCTGATGGGAGATTTGGACCCTCATTCCACTTCTGAAGAGTCAACTGAGTAGGATCCTAAGGGAAAAGCTAAGCTGGATTCTCCTTTCAAGATCAAGATAAAAGGTGTTCAGGAGGAGGAAGTCCAAGAAACAGAAAAGCAGAGGAAGCCAATTGCTAAGAAAAGGTCAAGGACTAAGAAGTCTGAGCAGAAAGAAAGTGAAAAGTAGGGTCCTGAGGATGATGTTCCTATGCCCAAAAGAAGAAGAGTCATAAGATTGTCACAGAAGGCGAGCTCCAAAGTAAGAGAAGAAGAAGTTACCCCACCTGTGGTAAATGTAGAAAGTTCAGGGGAGAAGGCACGATTATATACAAGGAGGTCAAGGACTCCTTCTCCCAAGGATAGTCTGCCTAAAGCAGACCTTCCTCTAGTTGTTTTTCATGAGGAGCAACATGATGATGTTCCTTTCACCCATGAAGCTCAAAACAAACCAAGTGAATTTGAGAAAGTTGAAGAACATCCAGACACTGAAGGGGAGGAATTTCACGAGGGTTACCTTTATAGTACGAAGCCAGAAATTGAAAAGGTAATATAATCTCCCTTGGTTGTGTATGCAGAGTCACCTATTGGAACTCAAGAGGTTAAATATCCTCCAAGAGAAGAAGAAGCGAAAAAGATTCCATCACCTAAGCACAAGGAGGAACATGTTGAAGAGAAGGAGAGCAAGACAGAGACTCCCGAGAAGTAGGGTTTGAGCGAAGAAGCACCTAAAGATCAATAGGAAGGAGAGAAATAGACTGAAGTGCAATTAGAATCCACTATCCCTAATTGGCTGGATAAGGAAATAAGGAGAAAACAAGTTGTGGAAGATACTCCACCTAATTGGGATGAGCTGCTAGCCAAAATTGGAAAAGATAAAGGTAAAAAGAAGGCTAGGGTGATTTCAAGGATTGAAAGAGATGAGGTCCACAACAGAGTTGTCCATATTGCAACTCCTGCCCCAGATAAGAGTAGAGATGATGTGGTTGGAAAGGATTATAATGTTCAGACTTTCAATTTAGGGCCTACATCCGTTGAGGAGGATATTGAAGATTATTAGGGTTCTAGTGCAGTCATCTTGGGCAGATTGAGGAAGGAAATAAAAACTAAGCAGGAGCTAAAAAAGGAAAATGAGAATCTTAGGAAATGCTTGGAGGATTTAATGAAACCCTTGCAATCTATTAACCCCTCCACTTCTGTTGCGAATCCTTTACCTGGGAAACTATCACTGAGCTGGAAAAGATGAAGGCTTCCACTCTTGCTACTACAAATTGGTTGCAAGCGGTGCGAACCAAAGGTAATGAGGCCATTAAGAATATTTTTTCAACTGGAAAAGATGCTATGAAGGCAACAGATTGGTTGAAAGATACAGATCTCCTGCTGCAGAAAATGAAAACCATCATGGAATACACCAGGGATAAGTTAGTAAATGATAAAATTCTTCCTTCCTCTCGAGCTACTGAACCTTGGGAATGGTTTGAAGCATTGAAAATTATGCAGAAGGTTTTGAAAAAGATTTACAAATAGAGGAGGCAGATTAGTGATACCCTAATTGGTGTGTATAATGGATCTATTGCTTTCTTTGAGATTATGACAAGGAGGAATATTGCCCCTAAGTATTTGAGTGTAGAACAGTTGAGGAAGTGGTGGCATGATGTTTATGCTCCAATTAATGATGATTCCATTTTTGAGCACCAGTTGGATGGTGCGGCCACCTACATTGTTGTCATTGACAAGTACCTAACATATAAGGTGGATTGGGATAAGTCGGTGAAACAATCCAGGGAAGAAATTGCATCAATTGAAAGGCGACTTAGGGTTTTTCCTTTACCACCTGTGGCCGACTTGGATAGTGTGCTTTTGAAAGTTCATGAAATGCTGGATCGGAATAAAGACAAGGGGGAAGGTAGTTAATGATTGGTTACATTGATATTTTTGCTTCCCTATTATTTTTCCATGCATTGGTCCGAGCTGCATTGGGGATCCCAGGCCGATCTAGGTGAAGTTCATGCATTTAATGCATATTTTATTTCATTTCTTATTTCTCTTGGCTGACTTGTTATGCCTTATTATTATTGTAAAACCTTATCTAGGCTGACATGTTTTGGGGGTTCTATAAATATGGCATTTCTCCTCATTTGTAAGGGTTAAGAATTTTTAGACATAGACAAATAGAGAGATAGTTAGAAGCAAATTAAGTAGAGCAAGAGTTAGCAAGTAGTTGTTCTCAAGAAAATATTGTAACAGAAAGCTGGAATTGTTGCTACAGTGGATAATTTGATGCAAGTAATGACACTGTGATTTGGTGCTATACTTGTGTTCTTTTATCTTGCATGGTTCTTGTTATTCTATCTTTAGAATTTCTTTGAGAAAAATTGATATTTAGAATTAGATTTGATTTAATGATGTTTATGATTTCATATTTGAAGTGTTACAACAATCCCTGGTCCATACTTTTCACAACCAACCGATTGTTAGTTGCTTTGCAAAGTTAGCCCGGACTTTATATTCATTGTACTTAGTTCAATGATGAGGGTTTATTCATCTCAATTGCAATGGGGTTGTTTGAATGAATGTTCATGATTTGAAAATCTTAACACCTTAGAAGATTGCATTGTTTGTATAAGATTGCAGATTCATCTGGGTCAAGTAGAAATCAATTTTGAGGGATTGGTCCATTTCGAGTGTTGGTCATTTGCATTGTTAATCTTAGGTTTAATATTAAGTTTAGAAATATCTTTGAAACCCTTATCTTTTGTTATTTCTTTGATTATTGGATTAAATTTAAGATTGAAGTATCATCATATTGTTAGATCTGATAAATTGAGATTTAGTATTTTTCTTGTAGTAAGGTCCCATTGTGATTACCAGCATTTTCACATTTATCACTGAGTTTTTTATGCATTTTCAAGACCTAACATTAGAGACCTTGGGGTTATCTCTTGAGGCTTGCTGATAGAGATTTACCTTTCAAGAGAGATAGGATATTATATTCTGTCTGAGTTGTTGCTATGTAGAAAACATCATCAACAACTACTACCCTTCTAATGATCGATTACAAGCTTTATATCATATCAGTGATTCTAGAAACATCTGCATCAGCCAAACATCATCACATTCTCCAAGGAAAGAAAATGTAATGATCAGATGAATATTTCAGCCTCAAATTTTAATTACTCTATCAACATGTGCATAGGATGAAGTGTGGACCTATAACGAAGGTCAAAGACACTCTAAAAAACATTTACGATCACACTATTGAGATCCGCAAGTCATGGGGACGATCCACAAATGATGAAATTAGTTGTTAGGCTTGGAAACTATTCCGTTGTTAGTTCAAGAAACTGTCATGAACTTCAGAAGTGATAACTTGCTGAAAAAAGATCGAATCACACTCAAATCTTGGAATAAGGAAAATGAATATGTCCACAATGTACACAAAGATCTGTAGGGTTTGGTGAGCAGATATGATGAGTCCACCAACATGAACTGAGCAAGAACAAAATAATAACAAAACTCAAAGAAAATATTTTTGGTTGATGCAAGATTGCCAAGAACCAAGGATGCTCCTACATCAAACATCCGGGGTTAGTAAAAATTGAGTCCCTCACTTCACTAGGGCTAAAGGAAAACCAATATGGTCTACCTCATCCTAAGAAATCCAAAAATAATCCTCCACTGGTCTACCTTTCCACTTCACAAGATATTCTTTGTAATGTCTTCCACGAGTCTTCCTCCCATTTCTAACATCCAAAATCTCCTCAATATCATTTGATTGTTGTTTAGGAAATTGATTCCCCAATTTTGCTTCACTGTCTTTACTGAACTTTGCTTCATGGTACTGATATAGATCTGCAATAGTGAATATAGGTGATATACCCATACCTTTCAGTAGCTCCACTTCGTAGGAATTTCCTGAATCAAATTTCTTCAAGATCTTACAAGGTCCAAACTTTCTCATCTTCAGCTTGTTGTACATGCCAATTGTAAATCCCTCCTTTCTCAAATATACCATCACTTCATCCCCAAATTTTAACTCCTTATGTCTCCTCTTTTCATCTATTTTCTCCTTGTACTTCCGGTTCATGTCTTCCAATTGTTGTTTCACTTGAGTATGCAACTTTTTCATGTGTTATGTAAATTATTCTACTTCTGTGCACCTTTTTCCTTTTGTATTGATGTCTCTCAATTTTGATATACCTCTAGGATGAACTCCAACAACAATCTCAAAAGGTTTCTTTCCTATGCTCCTGTTTAGTAAATTATTCTAAGAAAACTCTACTTGTGCAAGGACTAAATCCCAACTTCTAGTCTTCTCTCCAACCAAACATCTCAGAAAATTCCCTAAACTCCTATTTACTACCTTTTTCTGTGGTTGAAAAGTAGAATTGAACTTCAAATTTTTCTTCAACTTCTTCCAAAGTGTCCTCCAAAAGTAACTAAAAAACTTTACATCTCTGTCTGAAGCAATACTCCTAGGTAATCCATGCAATATGACCACTTATCTGAAAACAAGTCTGCTACATGTACTGCATCTGTTGTCTTCTTACAGGGTATGAAATGTGTCATTTTAGAAAATTTATCTACCACCAAAAATATAGAATCATTACCTCTTTGTGTCTTCGGCAAACCAGGTATGAAATTCATGTTGATATCCTCCCAAGGTCTCTCTGGAATTGTCAAAGGCTTATACAATCCAACATTCTAACTACTTCCTTTTGCAACTTGAAAAACTCTACAACTCTGCACAAGTCTCCTAACATCCTTATGAATCTGGGCCAAAAGTAATTCTCACTCACCAATTCCATTGTCTTATCAACTCCAAAGTGTCCTGACATTCCTCCACTATGCTTCTCCTTCACTAGGTTATCCCTCATTGAACTTTAGGGTATACATAGCTAATTACCTTTGAACAACATGTCCTCCTGAATGAAATAATCCAACCACTAACTTCTGTCTCTGAAATTGGTTTCGTTACATGCTCTTCAAGGTTTTGTAAAATTTGGGTCTCCCTCATACAAGTTCTTCAATTCATCAAAGCCTAATACCTCCACTCTCATATTTTTCAGCAAATTCCTTCTCCCGCTCAAAGCATCAACAACTCTATTTGAATTTCCACTCCTATGCTTCAAAACAAAAGTATAAATTTGCAAGAACTCTACTCATCTCATGTGTCTCTGATTCAATTTACCTTGAATGTTCAAATATTGAAAAACCTGATGATCCGTATAGAACAAAAACTCCTTAGGAAACAAATAATGTATCCACTTCTTCAGGGCTTGAACTATGGCATAAAACTCCTGATCATACACTAAATATCTTCTCCTAGCATCATTCAATTTCTCACTGAAATAAGCTACAAGTCTTCCTTCTTGACTCAACATTGTTCCAACTACATTTCCACTTGCATCACAGTCTACTTGAAATACCTTATTGAAATATGGTAAAGCCAACATAGGCTGCTCAGTCACCTTCTGCTTCAATATCTCAAAACTTTGATCTACTCTAGATGTCCATCTAAAATCCTTCTTATCTCCTCTCATTGTTTTTGTCATAGGACTGCAAATAGAACTGAAATTCCTAATAAACTTTGAGTAGAAACTAGCCAATCCATGAAATGATCTTACCTCTCCAATACTATCTAGTATAGGCCACTCAACAATTGCTTTCACCTTCTCTAGATCCATCTTCAATTCATCCACAAAGATTACAAATCCCAGATATACCAGTTCTTCCTTCATGAAGCTACACTTCTTAATGTTTATCAGGAACTGTTCTTCTCTCAATCTTTGTAAAACTTGTCTTATATGCAAGAAATGTTCTTCTCTACTCTTACTAAAAATGAAGATTTCATCCAAATAAATAATCAGAAACTTACCCAATAATTTCTTCAATACCTCATTTATCAGCCTCATGAAAGTACTCGATGAATTTGTTAATCCAAAAGTCATCACCAACCACTCATACAATCTTTCATTTGTCTTGAATGTTGTTTTCCACTCACCCCCTTCTCTGATTCTGATATGATGATATCCACTCTTCAAATCTATCTTTGTAAAGTATTTAGCTCCACTCAAACAATCCATTATGTCATCCATCTGGGGCAAAGGAAATCTATACTTCACCATGATCTTGTTTATGGCTCTAGAATCTATACACATCCTCCATTCTCCATCCTTCTTAGGTGCTAGAACAACAGGTATTGCATATAGACTTAAGATTTCTCTGATCAAATCCTTCCTCAACAATTCTTGCACTTGTCTATTCAACTCTTCATTCTCTACTGGTGTCATCTAGTGTGTTGCTTTATTAGGAAAACTAGCTCCAGGAATGAGATCCATACAATGAATAATACTTCTCATAGGTGGTAATCCATCAGGTACATTATCTGAAATGATTTCTTCATACTCTGTCAACAATTCCTTTATCTCTTCTGGTTGTGCTTCTACATGCTTCAAATATTCAATCTTCTTAGGAACTAAGGCATAACACATTTTCTCATGTCTCAATCCATCAAGGAATCTCCTTCCATCAACAAGACAAACTCTAGTACTCGTACAAACCTCAACCATAGGAACATCTTCCAAAGGCAACAAAGTCTACTTCATCTCACTAGCAACACTTATATATATGTTCTTTTTCCCATCATGAATAGCCTGTCTATCATACTGCCAAGGTCTTCCCAACAAAATATGGCATACATCCATAGGAATAATATCACACAAAACTTCATCATGGTAATTTCCTATCTTTAATTTTACCAAACATTGTTCACTTAACAGTATCTTATGCTCATCCTGAATTCAAGCAATCTGGTAGGGCTTCGAGTGTTTCAACCTTTCCAACTATAGTTTAGTCACCATCTCTTCAGAAACCAGGTTCTCAGAATTTCCATTGTCAATAATCACTTTGCAACATTTACCATTCACCTTGCATCTAGTTCGAAACAAGTTTTTTCTTTGCAATGGCTCCTTTTCTAACTCACTTTGATATAATACTCTTCTATTCACCAACACTTCTCCATCTTTCAGTTTGTTAGATGATCTAGTATATTCTTCCTCAACAAATGCTTTCCTTCTATTGCTCTCTATCTTTCTACTTGTCTCTCCTTGATTACATTCAAATGCTCTATGTCCTTCTCTGCCACATTTAAAGTAAGTTCCTTTGAATATTCTTTTCTCATTCCTTTATCTTCTCTTCTGTAACCATATTATCCTCTTCTATAAGAGTTTCCATCACCTATCTAGTATGAATTTTCATTCTTATTGACCTCCTTATCCTTATTCTAATCTAGAAAATATCCTCTTCCTCCTCTAGCAAAATTTCTTCCTCTTTGAAATCTTCCACCTCTTCCTCTCTGTCTCTGCTCATTTATTTTGTTTAGTTCTCCTCTTCTTTTAGGGCACACTGATATGCTTCTTCCACACTCTGTAACTTGATCAAACTAATCTCATCTTGTATAGATGACCTCAAACCATTCACATATCTAGCTACTTTCTTAATTTCCTCCTCCGAATGTCCAAATCTGATGTTCAACTTATATAACTCCTCAGTATATTATGTCACACTAGAATCTTTCTACAAATTTTTCAACTTTCAGAATAAACTAATCTAATAACTTGTAGGCATAAACTTTGTCTTTAACTTGTTCACCATCCAATCCCATGATTTGATTTTCTCTTTTCCTCTTCTTTGCCTATCTATCTGCAAATGTTCCCACCAAAGGGATGCATGTCCTCTCAACTTTGTACAAGAAAACTTCACCTTCTTATCTTCAGTAGTACCTTCAAATTGAAAAATAATTTTCCATCCCTGAAATCCAATTAAGCAATTCTTCTAAATCCAACTTACCATTATAATCTAGTCGATTGAAATGTAGTTTTTTATTTGCTCTGGTTAGGGCTCTTATGAACCTCTCTTCTCCCTGATCTAGGCCAGGTTTCTCTTCTCTTCCTCTTTCATCCTAAACTTCCACCTCTTCATCACTCACATCATCAAATGGTCGACCTCTTCTTTGGGCCGTTTTGACTACATTTGATCTGGCAACAATTCCTCTCAACATCTCCATTAAAGTTGGGTTTGCATTTCCACGCACTCCATTTCCTCTAACATTTCTTCTTCTCGCCATCTTTACACAAGTCCTCTGTAGTTGTAGGTTGAATCCTCAATTTTCCACCCCATGATAAATCTTCAACAGGACTTTGCAAACTTTGACAATTGCACAAGGAACAAATCTCACTCTAATACCAATCTAATATAGTCATAGTAGGAGGCTCCTTAAAGAGAACAATCCAGACTGTGCAACAAGAGTAACACAACAAAAGCAACATAAAATATGGAGGAAAATGTAGATGCAAATATTCTCATTAATAGAAATCTCAATTACATTCAGCCAACAACATCTGAGCTTACAGATTTGGCTCACAGGCCTGATATAACATGCCCTAATTACAATATTCCCATATGCTCCTATATGCGAGCTGAAATATTACAATTCAGATCAACCTTTATCTACTCAATCGACTACTACTTGAATACTACCCTTCTAATGGTCGATTACAAGCTTTATATCATATCCGTGATTCTAGAAACATTTGTGTCGGCCAAAGATCATCACATTCTCCAAGGAAAGAAAATGTAACGAGCACATGAATAGGTCGGCCTCAAATTTGAATTACTCCATCAACAAGTGCATAGGAGGAAGTGTGGACCTATAACAAAGGTCAGAGACACTCCAGGAGACATTTAAAATCACACCATTAACATCTGCAAGTCATGGGGATGATCCATGAATGATCAAATTAGCTGTTAGGCTTGGAAACTATTTCAGTGCTAGTTCAAGAAATTGTCATGAACTCTAGAAGTGATAACTTGCCGAAAAAAGATCCAATCTTGCTCAAATTTTGGAATAAGGAAAATGAACATGTCCATGATGTACACACAGATTCATAGGGTTTGGTGAGTAGATATGAAGACTCCACCAACATGAACTAAGCAAGAACAAAATAAGAACAAAACTGAAAGAAACTATTTTTGGTTGATGCAAGATTGCCAAGAACCAAGGATGCTCCTGCATCACTATTGATTGATGTGGAAGTGTTGATCTTTTTTCGATATTCCAGAAACACCTGAATTGAAAGATTATGGCTTATGGGTCGGAGAGACATAGAACTACTCATGCCGATATGATTACTTATTCAGAAGCTCTTGCTCAATGATGATCAAAGGGATTTTGGTGTGTCAAAAGATCAAATCTGATGGGATTACTTGGGGAATATGATATATGGAATGGATTAAAGCAATTTTTTAATCAAAATGCAGCTATTTTATGGAGTTTATAAATCTAGGCTACTATAAATTTTTTAAAATTTTATAGTCCTAACAGTGGCTCCGTCTAAGGATGAATGATTGTGAGATCATTGCAAGAATTCAAATCTCTAGGAGAGTAGACCAAGAAGTATGTGACATGGTATGGTAGTGGAAATGAGAGAAAATGAAGAGTGGTGGAAATGATATGAAATCCTATTCTACTATGCATGGAGAAAATTTTATTGATTTTAAAAGGTTATCCAGGAATTGTCCATGCATTGGAAATCCCTAACCTTCACCTATTCTACTATGCATGGAAATAATTTATTTTAAGAGGTTTTTCAAGATTTGTCAATGCACTAGCAACGCTTAATCCTCTATGTTCTTCAAGAAAAGAAGTGCTTCAGAAACTGCCCATGTACAGGAAATTGTTGTTCCTCTCCAGACATGTTTTGCAAATAATAGGAGTCCTCCCCACCTCTGCCAATGATAACAAAGGGACCTAACCATAAGGCCTCAAACTTTCCATGCTTTCCCTTCTCTTGATATCTAGCATTCCACATTAATACCAAATCATTCTCTTCAAATTTTCTATCTTTGGCTTTCTTATCAAAGAGATATTTCATCTATGATTGCAACTTCACATTTTGATTTTGAGCCATTCTCCTTATTTCATCAAGTTCTGCAAGATGCTCCATCCTTTCCTCCATTGGTTTTGAAATATCTAAATCTTCTTGAAGGATGAAATTATAAACTAGTAACAGGTTTGCAATGGCATCCTGGCTTGTGTTCCATACACCAGTTTAAATAGAGACTTTCCAATTGCTTTCTTCACAGTAATCCTATCTACCCATACAACCATTCCTAAGTTTGAGTCCCATGCTTTTTTATTTCCATCTAGCATCCTTCTTATGATTTTCAAAATATTTTTATTGTTGGATTCTGCTTGACCATTTGCTTGTGGGTTGTAAGGGGCAACATAAGAAATAGTAATACCATATGTGTTAGAGAAGTTTTTGAATTCATCAAACCTAAAACACATCCCATTATTTGGGATCAATCTTATTGGTGTGCCAAATCTAGTTATGATATTCTCCATGAGGAATTTTATCACCACCTTGCTTGTTGCTTGTTTAGTTGGGATTGCCTCCACCCATTTAGTGAAATAATTAGTTGCTACTAGTATCCACCTATGTCCTCCAGTTGACTTCTCCTATATTTCCCCAATAAAATAAATTCCCCATTGGTGGAAAGGGGCTTCTACTTGCAAAGGTCTAAGTGGTAGGGCTCCTTGATATTTCATCTTTCCTAAGAACTTCTGGCAAGCTTCACATTTCCTTACATATGAAAAAGAATCATTGAAATCCTTAGGCCAGTAATATCCTACCTTGAGAATCTTATGTGCAATAATTTTGGTAGAATAATGACATCCACACACTCCTTCATGCATCTCCCTTAAGACATGTTCTACTTGTGATTCATCTAGACACAATAATAGCACTCTGTACTTGTTTTTCCAAAACAGATCCCCTTCTATGAATACATACTTGGATGCCTACAGCTTTAGATTTCTCTTCTGATTATCATTCAATCCTTCAGGGCTCTTCATGTGTTTGAGATAATACATTATGTTTGTGTACCAAGGAGTATGTTCAATGCTTGCAACTACACTCTCCTCATTTTCTACATATGTTCAATGCTTGCAACTACACTCTCCTCATTTTCTACATTGCAGATTTGGTTAGCTTCAATGTTTGTTTCTACCATTAGTTTGGATAGACCCTTTCCCCTCACTAACTTGGTAATCTGAATTTCCATATCAAATTCTTGGATTTTATTAATCCATCTACATCTCTTCCTTGTCACCTTTGTCTATACCAAAACATCTTTCACAACTGCATGTGGTAAAAATGCAATTACCTTGGCTCCAACTACATATAGTATGAAAGCTTTCATTGCTTTGACCAATGCAAAATCTTGCTTCTCCATAATATCATACTTTAGCTTTGACCCCTGTAATGATTTGATAAAGAAGGATACATGTTGTTCATACTCTTCATCATTCTTTTGTAACATGACATCTACTATGGTATGAAATGAGGCAAATGAGAATATTTGGAAAGGTTTGGAAAAGTCAAAGGATTTTAGAATGGGGGCTTCTTTGATAGCTTTCTTGATGGATATAAAATCTTCTAGGGCTTCTACATTCCAGTTTATTTTTTCTCCCTTCTTCAGCATTTTGGATATGGGTTTAACAATCTCAGCAAAATTTGACACAAATCTCCTAACAAAGTTAATTTGTCAAAAAAATGATTGAATGGCTTTGACAATTTTGGTAATGGGGATTTTGTCTATGGATTCTACTCTTTCAGGGTCTATTCTAATCCCTTCTTTTGATACAATATGCCCCAAAAGCTTACCCTCTGTGACAACAAAATGACATTTCTTGGGGTTGAGACTAATACCATATTCAAGAGCCTTGATGAATATTTTCTCCAAGTGTTCCACATGGTCTTCTACCTTTTTGGAATAAGTAGTGAGGTCGTCCTGGTACACCACAATTGTAACATTGATTAAATCTACAAATGCCATGTCCATGGCCCTTTGGAAAATTTCCCCTGCATTTGTGAGATCGAATGGCATTCTCACATAGACATATTTCCCCCAAGGTGTAGTAAATGTTGTCTTGTATTACTCAGTCTCTTTGAATTTAACCTGGTTATACCCTGAAAACCCATCCATCATTGATAGCAACTCACATCTTGTTACTTTGTGTAATATTGCATCCATATTTGGGAGAGGGTAATTATCTGTTAATAAATATTTAACTAGCTACCTTCGGGTTTATTTTTCTATGTGCCAGCCCGTGCATTGCAAAGTCTACTCATCCTTTTATCAAGGGTTTTCTCTATCGCTCCACATGTCTACTCTTTGCAACTCTGAGTCTCAGCATTCCTTTCGCATCGCAGGAAACTCCACTATGCTTCCACGTGTTGTGGCTACGGGATACTTTTGTTCTTGTTTCCTTGATGCCTCATCGGGCTCCAAAATGTTTCCACGAAGCCCTCCTTCCTAAAATTTTTTTGGTGGGCCCCACGGTTGCTAACTGCAATGTACACTTGCTACATGTCTACTATTCGCAAATCTTTCAGCATGGAAATGAAGTAGCAATCACAGGAAATGAAATGTTGCCACACATCTCTTTTGCGCCCAACTGGTAATCATTCCCTTTATTACTGATGGAGTATTTGGCTGTTTCAACGTGTGTGGCATTTACGTAAATCCTTAGCGACAAAGGAGAAGTGGTTCATATAGGTAGCGAAAGGTTGCCACATGCCTAGCCAGCGGATCTCATATGTAGGTGATGGATTATATGAACCTAATGAGGCTATTGGCCATTACATGTCATTATCATTAGCTCAGGAGGGTGACACTTGTCTGATCAGGCCTAGCCGGGACCACCGCCATCATACCAGAGGATGCACCTGCGCCTGGGATGACCCGATGCTTGGTTCCTGATCGATTCTGTTGCAACGACTTTGGGAATATTTTGATTCTTGCATCATTGCCGGGGATTGTGAAATCTTTTCTGTTGCTGCTCTCCGAGACAGTGGAAGGTCTTCTTGCTATATATACTTTCTCTATTGATGAGAAATGGGTTCAGAATTGGAGAAAAATATTGGTTTTAGTAAAAGATGCTAGGCCTTTATTACTGTTTTATTTGATTGCAAAAAACACTCAGACTATTCTGATTGTTTAGCCTTTTTGTTTTTCATGCTATTTGATCAAACTGTGAACTGTGCTTTTTATTGTCTAGACACTTCATTTAAGAACTTTTATATATGTTGGATGCAAGTTTGCTTACCTAGATCATGTCTAAGGACTCTTCTTGGTCATAGGAATGTATGCAATGTTATTTTATGTCAATGAATGAATTGTCTGTGTTATAATCTTAAGTCTCTGATGTTCTGGAACACTACAACACCATTCAGGCCCTTAAATATATGATTTATCATGCCCATCATTAAGTATTGGTGCATCACCTTAGGTTAGACTTAATTTTATTATATTTGCTTCCTTTTCCCTTTCCAAACCCTGTTATAGAAGAAGTTGGCTTCTGTAAAAATCCGTAGGTTACTCAGTTTAGCGCAAGAGGTCCCCCTTAAACTGAGTTTCCCATAAGGCTCTGTTACCTCGTCAAATTTTGGCGTCAACAATTTGTTCCTTTTTCTGGCATGCCCGGTGGGACATAGCTTAAATGAAATTGCATTTTAGAAGGGTGTATGAGCCATCGGCCTGTAACTAGATCTCAAACCGCAGGCAACCCCAGTTTACTAGTACCTCCACTAGGGACAGTCCAAGTCGCAAATTAGTTGGAAACCATTCCATTCTCACCACTTGTCCCTATCACCATGTTGCCAGCCGCCAATAGAAATTATGTGACATGGGATGTTGGAAGTCCCCTGGTAGCCCTAGTAGTACCCGCTGTCTGGGGCACTATCCTAGTTTCAGCCATGAAAGCTATACCCAAATTTACTAGAGATGGCTCAAGAACACTAGCAAAACATTTGTAGGATGTGGTGGACATATGTCTAGTACATGGTATTACAACACAGAATGTAGCCCTAAGTCTTCTCACCACGTCTTTTAAAGGTAAGGCACTGGATTGGTACCGAACCCTGACACCTAATTCTATTCGTACCTGGGACAAGCTCGGAGATCCATTCTATGAGAGGTTCTCAAATGATGGAGACCGTTCTTCATTATATTACAAACTATCTGTCATAAAAAGATCCCCTCAAGAGGATCTAATGGACTTTAATGCCCAATTTCACACAAATTGGCAGAGGATTCTTGTTACCATACACTCGACTCCTGAGTTGGCATTTATATTTTATCTAAAGTCCATCAATTCTGACAGTTCCATGATGATCAAGTCTTTGGGAGGAGCTACTCTACTAGATGCTTATGGTATTGCTATCAAATCTGAGAATCATTTAATAGATTGCAGAAAATTGCATCCTTGACCTATTATGCCGATATTTCCTAAAATACCGATCTCTGCGCAAGAGGTTGCATCAACTAGTGCACCTACAACTGCCCAGTCAATGTACACATATGTAGCAAGCCCACAAAATGTTGCTTCTACATCAGGTTCTTCCAAAGATGAAATGAGCAACCTCAAAGAGATGTTGCGAACCATGGAAAATGATATAACCACTCTTAAGTGGAACCAATCAACACCTCTGAAGCCTACATATCAAAACTATCAAGGCGGGCGGTCTTCTTATCTACATAATCAATACCAGGGCATGCCTTGCACTAATCCACCAGCCCCAAATGCAAACCAAATGGTGTCGGTGCCTACTCCGCTGACGAGCGCATCACCAAGCTCGAGTAGGGAATTAACCACAGGGTAGAACAACCTTATTGATGATATCAATCCATGGTGCTTCCCCTACAATGATGCGCATATGCCTCAGATTTGTCCGCGTGGTAACTTACAATAAAAGGTGGTAGAACAATGCAACCAAGGCACAACAATGAAACATGGAGGTTACATATATGCCTCACCACAAATGGAGAGTGCAGTCCTTACCACGTAAATGCAAGGAATGTCTTTAGAACAAGAATTTGATATTGCTCCTGATCATGTGCTCTTCTCCTGGATGGAGGAAGAAGAAACGGTGTTTGCTAATGACACATTCATATCCAAAACACCACAAGTATAGTTTAATTATAACACACGCTCAAAGAGGAGATTCACTGGTGAGTCAGTTGTTTTGCAACCAACCTGCAATTCAAAGGTGTTTCCAATCAGATTCCTAGTACTTCAACCGTCACGTCATCATCTCAACCGTGGAAGGAAATTATTATAGCAAGAAGTAGGGAGTAGAAACCTCTGAGTTTGTCACCTTTTAATGTGGTAGAAAAATTGAAGAAATCATCCGCTAATGTATCTCTATGGGACATTCTAGCTATCCCAGAACAAAAGACGCTATTGTAGAAGGTGCTTCAAGAAGAGGTCAACTTGGCACCAAATGAGTCCTTTTGCAGTGCAGAGGTTGTTAATCAAATACCACCAGCTAAAGTCCTTACAAACAACACAAAGGAATCCCTTGTTAGGGTTAGGGATAAGTTAAAACCTCAACCCTTCCTCCTAACTCTCATTATAGGAAAGAAGTTGTTACACAATGCTATGATTGATTCTAGCACTAGTACCATGGTTATGCCTAAAAATATAGCGGAAGCTTTAGGACTCAACTATGAACCTATGAAAAGGGGTGTAATGCAGCTTGATGGGAACAAAGTTGAAACCGTAGGTGTCATCAAATCACTTCCTTTAACTCTATTTGCTTGTCCTAGTATCATGGTCCCGTAGACACGGTGATCATAGATGTTCCTCCTATGTTTGGTCTCTGTCTATCCTGAGAATTTACTTCAAAGGTGGGTGTATACCTATCCTTGGATTGGTCACATTTGATACTTAGGACCAAGCATGGCACAAAAATGAAGATAGAATCAAAGGCTTTACATTCTGAACATGTAGTAGATGAAGCCTTGATCAATTTTGAAGCCGCGCATACCTCTATCACCAAGCAAGAAATGTATTGCGTTGAATTGCTAGAGGAAGAGAAGGTGAGCGGAGATCAGAATGATAAAGAAGATGCTCTGAGTGAACACATAGACAATGATCCTTTCAACAATTATCATGCTACAGGATTGAGCACATATGTAATTTATGATGAATACCAAGTGCTTTTGAGGGTCACCAAAGAATCTGAAGGTAGCCAAGCAAATGAGCTATGGACACTATTCTTTGATGGAGCAAGGAGCAAAGTGGGTGCTGGAGTAGGGATATATCTAATATCCCCATAAAATGAAAAATCATTGAATTCTTTCCACTTTCATTTCACCTGCTCAAACAATGAGGTTGAGTATGAAGGACTAGTCCAAGGCTTAATCCTTGTGGAACAAATGGGCATTAAGCAATTAATGGTGTTTAGAGATTCTGAACTAGTAGTGAACCAAGTCCGAGGAATTTCTATGGTAAAAAATGTCCGTATGATATCCTATCAGCACCGAGTTTGGGACTTGATTGATGGTTTTGAAGCTTTCAACATCCAGACCGCTCCCCAAGGACAAAATAGTGATGTAGATCACATGGTCATGATTGGTGCTTAGTTTGATCTTGTCTCTAACCTTCTTCATAATAAACATTCAATACGATTACTAGTCCGACCAGTGATCCCCAACAATGATTAGAGTTGGAAAGTTTTTGAAAGCGATGAACACACCACCTCGTTTATCCAGCACTCAGGGGAGTTCACCGATCAACTTCAACCAAAGATTGCCGAGCTTAATGAAGGAAAAATTATGCAACTCAAATCTAATAAACTTCTGAAAGGATTGGTTACTTTCAAAAAAAATTTTGATGGTGATGATGCCCGAAATGATAAATGGAAGTTCGTAGCGGAAAAAAGTGACTATGTCAAAAAAAATGTCCCACACAATGATAAGGAAAGACTCGTTAGTTTCTGCAAAAAATATGGAGTAGTGGCCTGGTCCTATGATGATCTAGAGGGATATGTTCCTGACATCATTCAGTACACTATTGAGCTAAGAGAAGGTGCAAAACCAGTCTAATAGAAAGAAAGGCCCGTCAACCCTAAAATTGAAGCCCTAATGGCACAAGAGCTAACTAAGTTCATTGAGTCATGCATTGTGTTCCCAATCAAGCATAGTACTTGGGTATCGAATCTAGTCCTAGTTTGAAAGAAGAATGGAGATATCCATTTATGTGTGGACTTTCGAGACCTAAACAGAGCATCCCTAAAGGACCACTATCCACTACCTTCAATGGAGTCAATCCTACAAATGGTTGCGGGATTAGAAATGTTTTCTCTGTTGGATGGTTTCTCTGGCTACAATCAGACCCGAGTTAAAGAAGAGGATCAACACAAGACTACGTTCACCACAAAGTGGGGAACATTTGCATATGCTAAAATACCTTTTGGTTTATCCAATGCAAGGGCAACATTTCAGCGGGCGATGGACATCGCATTCAGTGAATTAATCAATAAGTTTATTCTAATTTATTTGGATGATCTTACTGTGTTCTCTAAATCTAAGGATGATCATTTTGATCACTTAGAATAAGTTTTTCAAAAATTCCAAGAGTTTAGAGTTTCGCTAAATCCAAAGAAATGCATATTTGAAGTACCGCAAGGCAAGCTGCTAGGACATGTTGTATCTAAGGAAGGGGTTTCAATTGACCCTGAATGAGTGAAAGCTATTAGGGGTCTTCCCCTTCCGGTGAATAAGAAAGGTGTCCAGTCCTTCTTAGGCAAAGTAAATTTTGTCAGCAAGTTTATTTCTGACTTTGCGGGGATAATTAAGCTGATCACCTTGATGCTTAAAAAGGATTAGGAATCGAAGTGGATGACCGAAGCTTGGGAAGCCTTCGAAAAGGTCAAGGAAGGTATTTCCACAGCGCCAATACTGGTTAATCCAGATCAATCTAAGGATTTTATAATGTATGCATTCAGTAGCATGTCCAGTATCACTACTATCCTAACCCAAAAGGATGATGAAGGAAGAGAACATCTAGTGGCGTTCTACTCCCAGACCCTAAAGGAATATGAGGTGAATTATAATTTCGTTGAAGACAGGCCTTTGCCATAGTGAAGGGACTTAAAAAGTTTCGCCATCTAATTTCCTACAACAAGGTGCTTGTGTATGTCACACATTCTAGTGTGTGTGAATATATTATGGAAGGGAAGATCACAAAAGAAAGGGCTAATTGGATCACCAAGATCCTTGAATATGACATTGAAGTCAAGCCTACTAAAAATATTAAAGGAAGAGGACTGTGTGAGTATATGGCATAGAACGAGGAAGTACCTGCCACAGGGGAGCAACCGGTTCTCATCTTGATAAATAAACTAGAATTGGAAGGTTGTTGGCTGACTGATAGAATAAGATACATGCAAACTAGAAAATTGTGGATATACGCTAATAGAGGAGTCCTTTTCAAAAGGAATTTCAATGGTGTTCTCCTGCGATGTGTTACTTCAGAACACATGAAGAGGATCCTCGACGCGTTCCACAATAGCACTGCGGGTGGAAATTTCTCTGCTAAGACCACCACCATTAAAATCATGCGTGCTAGCTATTATTGGCCTACACTTTTTAATGACTCCCACTCTTTGGTAAAGTCTTGCAAAAAATGCCAATTCTTTACTAATAGAAGGAAGAATTTCGCAATGCCCCTCAAACCCATAGTGGTGGATGAACCATTTGCACAATGGGGCCTGAACTTCATCAAAATGATCAACTCGGTTTCTAGCGCTAGACACAAGTGGATTTTGACCACCATAGATTACTTCACAAGATGGACGGAGGTTGTTTTGCTTAAGAGCGCAATAGAAACTAAAATTGTAGATTTCCTCAAAGAGCTGGTGACAAGGTTCGGTCCTTTGAAAACTATCATTTCGGATAATGCTAGAGCATTCTTAGGTGCAAAGGTATGTCACTTTGCATTAAATAATGGCATATTCCTCAAGACATCATCAAACTATTACCCATAGGGAAATGACCTAGTGGAGTCAACAAACAAGAGCCTAGTTCGACTCCTTAAGAGAAATGGTTCAAAATACCATAGGGAATGGCATAAAAATCTCTAAGCAGTCCTCTGGGAAAACCGCATAACTCCTAAGCAAGTCCTTAAGAATTTTCCTTATGAGTTGGTATACGGGAAAGAGGCGCTATTACCTGTATCTATGAAGATTCTAGCACTCCAATTGTTGAAATCTCTCGAGATAGAATAAAATGGCGCCATGGAAGTTTAGATTGCCGAACTGTTAGAAGTACAGGAAAAAAGGGAAAATTCACTAATAGCCATGACAAACCGTCAACAAGTGGTCAAGCGATGGTTTGACAAGAAGACTTTTGACCAAGGTTTAAAGTGTGGAGACTTGGTACTAAAGTATGATGAAAGGGCTGCTAAGCTAGGTCAACATGGTAAATTTGATAGCCTATGGGAGGGTCCCCTTAAAATCATTCGGTGTAAAGAACATAACACTTTTGAGCTAGAAAATATGGAACATGAACCCTTAGGAATCCCAATTAATGAGATTCATCTTAAGTTGTTCCATTAGGTACTGAGATCTATTTTTGTACATATGTGAATAGTGCTTTTATTTTATTTCTGTTTCTTTGGCCGATCTTTTTCGAATTAGTTTGTGCTTCTGCGAAATTAACCCATTATTACAGAGGGTGGAATACCAAGATTGCTTTACACAAAATACACCAATGTGTGAAGAAATTACAGAGTGAAAAGTTTGTAAGGAAAACTAGATGCAGAAAACAATTATCCTAACGTCAATACCTCAGGAAAGAATGCAAATACACTTTAAAATTTACAATTACAGTCAAAGTTAAGATGCACTATGAAATAGATTATACAAACAGAGTATTTGACAATCACACATGAACACCAGATATACGTGGGAAAACCCTTTCAGGAGAAAAACCCACCACACCAAGAGAAATTACTTTGTATTACAGTAATAAAATTACATACAACTTCCAGACTTATCTTTCTGGTGTCATTATATAGCAGCACTCATCATATACATTCTTCGAACAAAAACTTCCAAGTTACAGCCTCTACAGATTTTAACTCCTTTTCTAATACAGTTTGAATTCTTCACACTTCATTGTTGATCGAACCAATATCCAACCCTCAAGGGTCTACAACTCCAAACTATATCCATGGTGTTCCCTGACTATTGAGCTTTCTCACAGAATTGTCGCAATGAACAGACTCCCAACGGTTCCAATTCAGCTCCTCTAATTCATCCACGAGATGCCACATCGGAGGTGATACTCAGTCAACAGAATTCGCAATGTACTGGCATCTCAGTGAGACACTAACAGTGTCTCGCCGATGCCACATTGACCTCATATCAATGTCGCCAAGAGCCTCTGAAGTCACCAACATGTTATATCGAGCTCTAAGAGATACATTGAGTCATCATGTAGTCGCCCTGATCTATCGCTTTCGCCAGGAGGTCATATCAAGTCACTAAGGTTACACCAAAATCCCCATTCCGACCGAGCACCAAGTAGAATTCGGCAAGACTCACATCTATTGCCGAGAGTTCATACCAATCTCCATATGTTATCCCGAAAGCTTCAGTCATCACCAAGACATTGCCCTTCGCTGAGAGGACTTACCGATCTCCATATGTTTCATCAAAGACCAACTGTCGCCAAGAGCTACCCCGATAGCCATCGGCTATCGGCAAGACATTCTCCATCGCTAAGAGGTTTCTCCGATAGCCTTAAGTTATACTGAAGGCTTTCACTTGAGTCTTCATCACTGAGACATGTCCACATCGGTAGGACATCTTACCAATGACATTTTCTTCGGCCAAGTCTCCCCGATGAAACAAAACAAACAAACACTGTCGGCATAACAGTTGCTTTCGTAGTGACTTCTTACCGAGTCAATATGGGTTATCTCAAGGACCTCAATACATACACTTTCGGTGAGAGATTAACACTTTGCTGAGACATCTTAGTGAGAACCTTCAGTTATCCCAAAGCCCATAGTCACCAAGAGTCTCGCTGATACACAATTGAATGGCCTTTCGGCCAGAGATCTCCCGATCGCTCTGATGTCATAACGAATACATCATGCTACAACAATAGACTCCACAGTGAACTCTTTCGGCAAGACAATAACAAGGTCACAGCGACTTATTCTGAATTGAATAAAACAAACTACTAGTCAGCCAGACAATCAGGATGTCACACCGACTTGACTCTAATGGAGGTTTCAGCCTGTAATGTTTGAGGCACATATTTCCAACAATCTCCCACTTGACGAAGATCATTTAGGCACCTCCAGAGCACAAATAGTACTTACTAAAAATCATGGGCACTAAGGCCCATTGAACTAGCACACCACCTGAACTTGTCTGTGCTCACTGGCTTCGTCAATGCATCTGCAACATTCTCCAGAGTATCAAATTTTTCTAAACTAACCTTTCCATCCTCAACCATATCTCGTACAAAGTGGTACTGTACATCAATATGTTTTGTTCTGGTATGGAAAGTTGGGTTCTTTGCCAGACAAATTGCACTTTGACAATCACATAAGATTTTTATGTCCCCTGCATCAAAACCAATGTTAGAACACAAACGTTTCAACCATACAACTTCTTTACAAGCATGAGTAGCTGCCATGTATTCAGCCTCTGTAGTGGAAAAATCGACTACAGCCTGCCACTTGTTCATCCAACTCACTGCACCACCATTCAATATGAAAACGTATCCATTGGTGGATCTCCTGCTATCAATGTCCCCTGCCCAATCATAATCTACATAACCCTAAATGTTAAGAGTTCTCTGTGATTCAACCGAATTCCCATGGTAACACAATGCAAAATCTAAAGTTCCCTTCAAATACCTAAACACTCTCTTCATAGCATCCCAATGTATTCTTCCTGGATTAGCCATAAATCGACTAAGTACTCCCATTGCTTGGGCAATGTCTGGTCTTATACAGACCATTTCATACATAAGACTACCTACTGCACTAGCATAGGGCACACTGGTCATGTCCTCCATCTCAGTAAGAGATTTTGGACAGTCCTCAGCAGATAGCTTCATTCCCTGCATGATTTAAACAACTAACTGCTTGCAATCATTCATACAAAATCTCTCAAGAACAATCTTGATATACTTACTTTGACTGAGTGAAAGCTTTCTATTCTTCCTGTCCCTAGTTATATCCATCCCGAGAATATACCTTGCTACACCAAGATCCTTCCTTTCGAACTTAGCATACAACTGAGACTTAAGATCAGAAATCATTAGCTTGCTATTTCCTATGAACAACATATCATCAACATAAAGAGCAATAACAAGCACTTGATCACTTTCAGCTTTATAATATACATAGTGATCAGATTTTGATCTTACAAAGCCTAAAGATAATACATAAGTGTCAAATTTCTGGTACCACATTCTAGGTGACCGCTTTAACCCATACAGAGACTTCTTTAATTTGCATACCAGTTTTTCTTTACCTTTTTCAACAAAGTGCTCAGGCTGAGACATATAGATTTCTTCTTCAAGATCACCATGAAGAAATGTTGTCTTCACATCCATCTGTTCAACCTCTAAGTCATACGTAGCTGCAAGTGACAATAGAAATCTAATGGACGCCAGCTTTGCTACAGGAGAAAAGATTTCCCCATAATCAATTCCCTCTACCTGGGAATAACCCTTTGCAACCAGTCTTGCCTTGTACTTTTCTACACTGCCATCCAAACCTATCTTTTTCTTAAATACCCATTTGCAGCCCACAGGTTTTTTGCCTTTAGGTAAGGGCACCAAACTCCAAGTTTCATTTTTTTCCAATGATGCTATCTCTTCTTCCATGGCTTCTAACCAAGAGTCTGAATCAGACATTTTAAATGCCTCTTTCACGGTCCTAGGCTCATCAGTACTAGAAATCAAAGTATAGGCACAAGTAGAATCAATTAATGAGAACCCATACCTATCTGGTTGTTTCCTTTCTCGGGTTGACCTCCTCACTGGCTGAGGCTAAGGTTCTTCTTCTTTAGAACTTTCATAACTACTTGAGCTCTCCTCAGTTTCAAGTACGTTTTGAATTTTCAATTCCTCTTTCTCTGGTGTAGGAGGAATATATGCTACATCCTTACTGTTTTTAGACTTTGTCTCTAACTGCAGATCCAAGGTGGAAGGTTTCAGCTCACAAAAGATTACACTCTTGCTGTATACAACCTTCTCTGTAACAAGATTCCAAAGCTTGTATCCTTTAATGTTAGCACTATATCTAATGAAAATACATTTGACAGCCTTGTTCTCCAGCTTAGATCTTTTTACATTAGGCACATAAGCATAAGCTTCACAGCCAAAGACTCTAATATGACTAAGAGAGGGATTTTTACCAGACCATGCTTCCAAAGGTGTCTTATCAATAAGAGCAGAGTTTGGAGATGGATTAACCAAGTAACATACAGTAGCAGTAGCTTTAGCCCAGAACTTCTCCTCCAAACCAGCACTACTAAGAATACTTCGTGCTCTCTCCATCACTGTCCTATTGAACCTTTCTACAACTCTGTTCTACTATGGAGTATAAGGTGTAGTCTTGTGTCTTTTGATTCCATGGTCTTTACAGTATCTTTCAAATTCATCAGAACAGAATTCACCGCCATTATCAGTCCTTAAGCATTCTATTTTTCTACCAGTCTGATTTTCAACAAGATTTTTAAACTCCTTAAATCGACTGAACACTTCTTATTTGCCTTTTAAAAAATAAACAAATGCTCTCCTTGAATAATCATCAATGAACGACACATAGTATCTTGATTTAGACAATGAAGGAACATTCACTGGACCAAACACATCTGAATGGATATAATCTAACAAACCAGGAGATTTATGAGGACTGTCATAAAATGAAACATGGTGCTACTTTCCATATATATAGTGTTCACAAAATTCAAATTCGAAATTACAATCTTCAAGCCCCACAACAAGATTTTTGTTCTTCAAGGTTTCTAAACCTTTTTCTCCTATGTGGCCTAACCTATGATGCCAAAGCATAGTTTTCTTTGTAGGAAGTTTTACTTCCGTAGAGTTTACATAATTAGGGATATTTCCCTCTTTACCTCCATCAGCAGCTTTCAGTGACTTTGAAAAGACACTGTTACATTGAACAGCTTGTGCATCCAGCTTGTACAGGGTACCAATTCAAGCACCTCTAGCTAGCACCATTGAACCTCTAGTCATCTTACAGCCACTTCCTGAGAATAAGACTTGTACTCCGATATCATTTAGCATACTGACAGAAAGAAGATTTTGAACCAGACCTGGTATGTACATAACATTACTGATCCCCTTTATTCTGCCATCAGGGAATTGGATTCTGACTCTTCCACGACCAACAATTTCTAAGGTTGAATCACTCGCCAAGTACACCTTTCCACCATTGTATTCTTCATACTTTGTGGACCATTCTTTGTGAGATGTCATGTGGAATGATGCTTCAAAATCAATCAGCCAGACATCATCTAATGCCTGTGTAGCCAAGGCTACAATGAAGGTGTCACCATCACTATGGGAAGAACCATTATCAGAAGAGCCCTTCTTCTTCTTTTTCTCCTCTTTACAATCCTTTCATACATGACCAAGTTGCCCACAGTTCGAGCACTTCACCTTTGACTTCTTGCCAGGAGATTTTGATCTCCCTTCTGATTTCAATTTGGACTTCTTGTCCTTCTTCTTGCCTTTCTCCTTTGACCTTCCTCTGACAGCAAGCGCCTCCTTCACCATCTCAAAAGATTTTATTCTTATCTCTTCTGATAGCAAAGAACCAACAACATCTTCCATCTTGAAACTGGATGTTGTACTCCCAATAGCCATCACCAGATGATCCCACGAGTCTAGCAAAGAACATAACAGAAGCATACAATGATCCTTTTCTTCAATATTTACACCAATAGATGTTAATTGTGTGAGCAGCATGTTAAATGCATTCAAATGATCAGCTACAGACCCTCCTTCCTGCATTCTCAAAGAGTAGATCTTCTTTCTCAGGAACAACTTATTCACCAAGGATTTCCCCTGATAAATGGACACCAGTCTTTTCCACAAGAGAGAGGAAGTGTTCTCTTCATGCACATTGAGAAGAACTGAGTCTGCCAAATAGAGCCTTATCATCCCCTTAGCTTTTCTATCTGCAAGGTCCCAATCTTCTTGCTTCAAGCCTGTAGGTTTAGTTCTAGACATAGCAAGCCAAAGAACTCGATCTACTAAGAGATCCTCCATCTTGAGTTTCCACAATTCAAAGTTACTGCCATTGAATTTCTCTATTTCAATCTTTCTAGATGAACTAGACATCTTAATTTGTAAAAAGAAATAACAATCTCTACAAGACTCCCACTGAACAGTATTGACACAAAAAACCCAATGTACCCCCAAGGATAACACAACTGGCCAGGCTCTGATACCACTTGTAAGGAAAACTAGATGCAGAAAACAATTCTCCTAACATCAATACCTCAGGAAATAATGCAAATACACTTTAAAATTTACAATTACAGTCAAAGTTAAGATGCACTATGAAATAGATTACAAAAACAGAGTATTTGACAATCACACATGAACACCAGATATACGTGGGAAAACCATTTCAGGAGAAAAACCCACCACACCAAGAGAAATTACTTTGTATTACAGTAATGAAATTACATACAACTTCCAAACTTATCTTTCTGGTGTCATTATACAGCAGCACTCATCATATACATTCTTCGAACAAAAACTTCCAAGTTATAGCCTCTACATATTTTAACTCCTTTTCTCATACAGTTTGAATTCTTCACACTTCACTGTTGATTGAACCACTATCCAACCCCCAAGGGTTTGACACTCCAAACTATATCCATGGTGTTCCCTGACTGTCGAGCTTTCTCATAGAACCGTCGCAACGAACAAACTCCAAACGGTTCCAATTCGGCTCCTCTGATTCGTCCACAAGATGCCACATCGGAGGTCATACTCAGTCAATAGAATTCGCAATGTACTGGCATCTCGGTGAGACACTAACAGTGTCTCACCGATGCCACATTGACCTCATATTGATGTTGCCAAGAGCCTCTGAAGTCGCCAAGATGTTATATCGAGCTCTAAGAGATACACCGAGTCATCACGTAGTCACCCTGATCTATCGCTTTCGCCAGGAGGTCATAGCGAGTCACTAAGGTTACACCAAAATCCCCATTCCGACCGAGCACCAAGTAGAAGTTGGCAAGACTCACATCTATTGCCGAGAGTTCATATCGATCTCCATATGTTATCCTAAAAGCTTCACCCATCACCAAGACATTGCCCTTCATTGAGAGGACTTACTGATCTCCATATGTTTCACTGAAGACCAACTGTTGCCAAGAGCTACCCGATAGCCATTGGCTATCGACAAGACATTTGCCATCGCTAAGAGGTTTCTCCGATAGCTTTAAGTTATACCGAAGGCTTTCACTTGAGTCTTCATCGCTGAGACATGTCCACATCAATAGGACATCTTACCGATAATATTTCCTTTGGCCAAGTCTCCCTGATGAAACAAAACAAACAAACACTATCGGCATAACAATTGCTTTCGCAGTGACTTCTTACCAAGTCAATATGGGTTATCCCGAGGACCTCAATATATACACTGTCGGCGAGAGATTAATACTTCGCTGAGACATCTTAGCGAGAACCTTTAGTTATCCCGAAGCCCATAGTCACCAAGAGTCTTGCCAATACACTATTGAATGGCCTTTCGGCCAGAGATCTCCCGATCGCTTTGATGTCATAATGAATACATCATGCTATAGCAATAGAATCCATAGTGAACTCTTTTGGCAAGACAATAACAAGGTCACAACGACCTATTTAGAATTGAATAAAACAAACTGCTAGTTAGCCAGACAATCAGGATGTCACACCGACTTGACTCTAATGGAGGTTTCAGCCTGTAATGTTTGAGGCACATATTTCCAACAAAGTTAAGAGCCCATAAAATTGAAATACAAAATGATGAGAAAAGCATGGATTTTTTTTAAAGGGATATATATCTATTTATACATATTCTTTACATTGCAAAAATGGCTGGGACGCCATGATCCAAAAATTTATAAGTATTTGAGCTATTATATATGCAATATGATAGCCCTTTTTTTCAGGCTTAAATCAAAGCTATTAGGCAGGTATTCTGAGCAGTAGCAGGAAATAGAGTAAACAGGGAGACATTTTTGGGTAACAGTAGGGGGTTTTCATCCAATGGCACAGGAGGCAGCAATTGATGCATCAACAGCAGTGTCCACCTCTTCCTCGTCAGTAGGTTCTTTAGCAGCACTGACAACATTATTTGGCATAACCGCCATTGGCGGGGGAAATACCAGGTTCCTGAAATTAGTATACCAATCTATGTCGTAGAAGGGTATTACATTGTAGCTACGGAATAGGAAATGTAAGGCCTAGGTAATTGTCTGTTGATGCTCACTGCGTGTCTGAAGGCAGAATCTGGTGAGAAATGACAGCCAAATGACTACAACTTCTTCCTCGATAAAGCAACGGAGGTCGCTGGCTGATGGCAGACCTACTCCATAGGCGGCATGAGCAACAACCTCACCAAGAACATTCAGGTACTTTTTGGTAAACATTTCTTTAACAAGTTTCAGGATAAGAGGCTAGGGGATGTTGATATCTAGCATGGACGCCACAAAGTGAGAGCATATGTCGGTGTTCACCTGATACTTGTCCTCATACTCTATGTAGTCTTTACCTAGAACCCACTTTATGGCTATCAAGACCAAGGAATGCTTATTCTTGGTCATCCGTTTCAGCCTCCTAGTAGAAACCTCCCCTAGAAATGTCGTCTGCAACTTATATGAGGTTAAACGAATTGGAGTGTCCATAGTTCTGACACTATTCCTATGCTTTTGAGCTAATGCTGAAATTTATCTATCACCTAACCTATGAGAAGGCTTGCTTAAAACTCTGCTACCAACCTATCGCTGCTCAAATGCTAAGTATGATTTCCTCACCACTTACTGGCCTATTTATAAAAAAAATGACAAGATGCATGCTAATCCATTTCAAGAAAATGTGATAATAGCTAGTTGCCAACTTGACAGACGTGCCTGTGTTTGCTCACATTTTCGGGCCAGCTGCATCTGTGATGGTACAACTCAATGCGTGCTAGATTAGTAAGAGCTAATTAACTATCTTTAAAAATGTGGCCCTCATTGACAGTAAGATGTATGGCCGTAGGCTATTGTGTCATCTCCCAAGCGTTTCCCAGAGCCCAAGGCGATATTTATATCTTTTCAGGCCATGATGATTTGCTTTGGCATAATCATTCTGACTGAGATATTAATTACCAGCGCATATTAACGCAAGGTTAGAAAGCAAATTGCCAACTCAAATTCCAAGGCAATCACAATGTATCGCACGGTTGCCAAACGCAATAATAAACTCATGCCGCCTCAAAATGGCAAGCAATGCATTTTGCACGAATTACAAAATTAACGGTACATGCCAAATTAAATGTAAAAGGCATGCTTTCATCTACCACCTTAAGGAAAGATTTCCAAATATTGCATGAAAAGGCTTAATATTTTAAAGTATTTTCACAAATGCCAAAGCTAGAGGCACAGTGTTGTTCTTCTTTTGTGTAGCCAAACCCGAGGAAAGTTGCAGGGCCAAGAAATTGTAGAGGTCTTCACCCAAAGAAAAATGTCAGAGACTTCATCTTAGCCAATGTAGGAAGAAATTAGCCAGGAGCTGTTTACAGCTATACATTCTTCAGAGGATGTATATGTCTATGAGGTGGTGGCATATGCTACACTTGGTATACCCAGCAGGCCAAAGAGGGCCTATACAAAAGAGCTGAAAAGGCCCAAAGATTGTAGAAATAAGAAAAGGGTTGAAGAAAAATGAGATAATATCTACGATCCACGGCTCACGAAAAACCCTAAGTCATTAAGAGAAGTATCCTATGCGAGGTTGACGACAGCAAAGGCGGATAACTCTATAGCAAAGAAAATTTGGTATAGTGGTCTACCTTAATACATGGTCCCACTGGTGCACTACTACTTGGAGATTGTTGACGCTGCTATCCAGTGGTATAACCCTAACACCCACTACATTTAAGGCTGCAACTTAAGGGTTCACATCACCCCATAGGCCATCTAGCACATCTTATGTATCCTAGACCCAAGTAAAAGAAGAGAGAATATTAAGTCCTTTTACCCTAGAAAAGGAGAGAAAATATGGAAGAAGATGAAAAAGAGCTCAGAGTTCTTATTGGAGGAGACTAGTAGGAAAGATATCCCAGCCACTAAACTGCCAAGTATTCCTTTGTCATGCAGTATGTTACATGATGACCTATAGGATGCCACGTCCATGCTAGCTTTTGTGTGCGGCTAAGACTCTGATGAGAAGGTGGATACTTTTCAACTAGGACCGACATTCTAATTTCGCAAGCAACATGATATCTTCTGGTATGATTTTGCTGAGTTTTTAGTAGAAGAAATGATACGGCAAAGAAAGAATTACTTGGCGGAGGGAAAGTTTAGATTTGTTTCTTTCCTGGTCCACATGTTTCTATATCAAAACCCTGATTTCTTTGCCCAATATTTTCCATTATCAATTTTTGATGAGCAGAATAAAAGGAAGTCAGTGTCCATGTGGATGCCTTTTCTTTCTGCATCATATGATTATTATGCATTTTCAGACTATTTCATAGCTCCAGTCTTGCATGGTTTAATCAGAAAGGGCAACATAATTCAGCTCGATAAGGAGCAGACCGGATATATGTAGAGTTTCACTCCCACCTATGACTAGTTCTTAGGCAAGGATTTCATGATTCTCTATATGCGAGGCTTTACTGGTAAACCTTTCTTGCTTCCAGCCTATGTCACAGATAGGGTGCTCACACTGAAAATGTTTCGACAGGTGTGTATCATTGATTTTACCTTTTGTAGCAGAAAAAGTGTTAAGAAGAAGGGATTCTTCTTTTGTCTGAAGAATTTTAAGTCGGTAACTCTAATAAAGAAATAATCAGACCAGTTGTTGGAGGATAAGTTGGCTTATCTAAGGTTGGTTCTGGTAAATGATAGGTGGGAATACAACCCTTTCGATGAATTTCTAGAGCCACACATGAGAGTTACCCATGTTCCCTGACCTTACTAGGAGAAGCGGCATAACCCGTAGGCAGACAAAGATGAAAATTTTGTTGAATTGGCACGTATTCCTATGCAAGATACTAGAGGACCATGGCACAAATTCTACTTTGCTATGGCGGTGGCCCAGGATAATTTCCACATGGAGCGTGACATGTACAATAGGTTGAAAAAGGATGAGGAATGGAGTGAAGAAAAAATAGAGGCTTTCTGGAAATATCGCCAAGAAATAGTACAATTGGATGCTCCTTACAACAATCTGAAGGATGACCAAGAATTTGAAAGATGGTGGAAGGAGGGTCACCCTAGCTCAAGCTCTAGTATTAATAGGAGTGGAGACCCAGAGGAAGAGTCTGAAGAGCAGAAGGAGGAAGTGGCGACATCGGCCTCATCTGCACCGAAGGAAAAAGGCCTCAGACAGCCCGCCTATGTGGCCACAAATGTGCACTTTAATATATCAAGGGGCTTGCATACACTCACTTGGGTTGCTAAACCAGCCAGGTTATCACTACAGCGAATGGAGATGACTGCCGAAGCTAGAGAGACCCCACTTGTGAAACAACAGCACACAGAGAGCATTATCGGAGAAGGTTCACAAGAACCCGCCGGAAGAAAAGTGCTTGCAGCTATCCAGGAGCCTGAGGCTGAGGAGGAGTCGCTGATGATTCTGGAGCCGCCATCGACCAATCAACAAGTAAAATTCACTCCTTCTCTTGCTTCTCATTCCTTGGTATCTACCCCTGCCTCACTGACGATCCCTACCATAAGTACTGGCCCTCTGCCTTCTACTTTTAGTCTGACATATTCAGTAGGCTTTGCCTAGTTTTCGCAAACCACTCTGCTTGTCTTTACTCCTTCATAGACCCTTACACCCGCTGCTACTGCTCAGACCCTCCTTGCCTCGCTTTCAAAAAATATACCCCATGAGTGCCCATTCTTCTTCTGCTATTATTACACATCCTTGTCCATCACAATAGGCTGATACCACACTGCCAACTCCTCCACCATCCTAGCCAATGAGTCCTACTGTTGATTCCCCAATTTAGTCATTACAAATGACTAGCCCTGTTGTTGGGCCTCAAACCAAACTATGGAACGTGCCCCACTTCTTCCCACAAACTATCACTCTCCAGAAGAAGCAAATGCCCCCGCCCATGAGGATTACCTATCCCTATGCCCTACCTTCTGGTGCTCCTTTCGCATGTGGACTAGTTTCGTCGCCAGTTGAGTTTATGGCACAAATTGATTGCGGAAAGGAGGCTCACGCAATTAGAATGAAAAAGCGAAAAGAAAAAGATGACAGTGCTTCCACCAAGCCAAAAATGCACTCTTTATGATGAGGCCCGACAAGAATTAAAATTTGTGACCATGTACCCGAGAGTAAGCAAGCCTTAGGGGGAAATGTGCCTAGAAGATTATGAGATATATGTGGTAGGACTCGACATGAAGGTGGCTCAACCACAAGATAAGGTTGAAATCATGGAGGAAATGCAATGGGTAGTCACTTTCGACTTCCTCAAAACTAGCCGCCAGCTAAAGAAGAAGGATGAGCAGCTTAAAGGAACAAAAGAAAGGGTTTTTTTTGGAGAAAAAAGAAAAATCCCTTGAGGCGGATGTTGCCCGTATGACGGAAAGGGTACTAGCAGCAGAGGATGAGATGAACAAACTTTAGGGCGAGATTGTGAATGCTTAGGTTGCTGACCCTTGCATGATAAAAGAGCTACAATCTAAGAATTAGGAAGCAGAGTAGAATCTACAACTAAAGAAAGAAGAATTGGAGTGGCTTCGCCTTGAGTTTAGTCAAGGAATGGCGCAAAAGAATGAAATGATGGAGCACCAACAAGCTCAATATGAGAAAAAAATACAAGGAAAGGAGGCTGAATTTAAGGGCCTCAAATCTCAAATAGAGGGAGAACTTTGAGAGACAAAGTCTTCTCTGGAAAAACACTTGTCAAATCACTCCCGAGCCAAGGAAAATTGGAATAAAGAAATGAGCAGCTCTGCGGAATAGCTAGTGTCCAAGAAAAAGAAAAGGGAAAATTTTGCTAAGGCCAATATTTCAAGGGATGCGGAGATTGCTTCTCTTAAAAGCTCTCTCTTACCTCCCCCTACATAGTTAGGCATCATTCTGCTGGTTAGGGAATTGTACATTTTCCACTAGAAAAAAATTAAAGCCTTTTGCCTAACACTGCAGCCTACCCTTTGATTCATCACCAAGGAATCAAAGCTGAGCTAGGAGGCTCATGATATGGTTGATCAGTTACTGTAGTTCATCTTGGAGAAGGTTCCTGAAACAAAAGATCTGTTCATCAAGCTATACTCGGTCTCTGATGAGAGCCTTGCTAGAGTGGGTATTGAAGATCAGGATGCTGCTGCTCAAACAACAAATAAATTCATCCATTGCCACTCCGCCTTCCAACACACTAAAGCAGCTGTGGCTGTTCTGAGTAAGACACTGGATAACATATGGGGAAGTTTTTCTGAGTTAAGCAAGATGGGATTGCCATCCTCGTTCCTTGAAGATGGTTCTATTTCTACGACGAAGCAGATTACGAAAAAGATAAAAGAGATGGACAAAAATTTAGAAGCTTTCAGGGATTTCAGTCATCCTCCCATGGTGACCAACATTGAGGGAGTCATTCATCCACTCTCACAGCTACTATTCCATTGTGAAGCAAGGGTCGGTTTACCCAATGTGCTGCCTCACAAAGAAACTATTGATCTAAGAGGAGCACGAGAGAATTTGCGCAACATGGTGAAACCGTCTGAGGATGAATGGTCGCCTTTGTAGGTGGCTCTTTCCAATCTCTGACTTCATTGACCTAATGAGATGACACTTTGGTCTATGAAACTAGAGAAATTTTGGGTTCTCCATTCCTTAGTCAAAATTCCCCTAATAGTCACCAAAAGTTGTTAATAAATATTTAATCAGCTCCCTTCGGGTTTATTTTTCTATGCACCGGCCTGTGCATCGCAAAGTCTGCTTGGCCTTTTATCAAGGTTTTGCTTTGCCGCTCCACGTGTCTACTCTTCACAACTCTGAGTCTCAGCATTCCTTTCTCATCCTAGGAAACTCCACTATGCTTCCATGTGCTGCGGCTGCGGGATACTTTTGTTCTTGTTTCCTTGACGCCTCATCGGGCTCCAAAATGCTGCCACGAATCCCTCGTTCCTAAAAAAATTTTGGCAGGCCCCACGGTTGCTAACTACGATGTACACTTGCTATGTGTCTACTGTTCGCAAATCTTTCAGCATGGAAATGAAGTAGCAACTGTGGGCAGTGTGTTAAGACCCAATTCTGCGTAAATTAAAAACTTTCCAATTCTCACTTTAAACATGTAAAAGCAACATCTAACAAAGATAATTCAATAAAATTTCTTCCTTTCTTTATTGATAAACACGTACAAGTTACAATATGTTTCTTTGCAAATATATGTCAAAGTTAAAAGACAGTTACATACATAGCTCGTAAGCTTTTGCACAAATAGAAGTAAGAAGGTCCAGGAGTCCGTCCTTTCAAATCTTGGTACATCGGCCGCTCGCTGTGGAGGAGAAACATCACTCGGGCGCTTTTCCGCCAACCACGGACTTATAATGCGGTCCCATACGATCATTTTGCAATGAAGCGCCCTCCCTTGAAGAAGAGATTGGTAGGGTATCCTTTAACGATTACCAACTGAGCATAGTGTTGTGTCCTACTCAACTAGAACCTTGCTATTTCACAATCTCGATCTAGTACTCGGATCACAATGAACTAACAGTGTAGTCTCAACTATCTCACATCTAGGTGGATGTTGTACCTTCCACTACTTTGGCCAAAGTATTCTCATTCAGTACTTCGAATGAAGGTCATCTATCATAAACACTACTCAGGGCCGATTTGACTTAAGGCTTCCTTACTCTACGCATAGGTTTGTCCTTCAATGGGTGAATCCGTCATCCCAGACATCCTACAATCATACGAACCTACTAGAAATGAAAACAGTATTCAAGTGTCTTGTATCAATTCTCCTAACTAGGAATTCTTTATCCTAGAAGTACTTAACTTGTCTCAGTTATCCTAATAACTTAAGCTAAAAGACTTCACTTGATTCTGCCATCATCTCGATCCTAGTAGATAATAAGTACCTCTACGTATTCTCCGTATATAGAGATCATACACATCACGCAATACCCATTTAATATGAAAGTAAATCCTTCCCTTTTACCTTTTTCTATTATTTCTTCTTAATGCAAGATAAATAATCTAATCCTTTAAACTCTTAACCCAAATAATCCCTTTTTCACAATTTATCATAATCATTTAATCCTTTACACATTTTCTCCTTTAATGCATTGCTTTATTCATCGAATTGTTTCTTTCCTATTAAGCTAATTGAAAAAAATGAACACAAGACGCAAAATATAAACAACACTTTAACAAAAGTTGTATAATAGGAAGACTCTTGCCTGATTTTAAAGCTCCAACACAGCTCTCCCCGAGTCTTCTTCAGCAACTTCCAGATTTCCAATTAAATGGCTATTAAGGAGAACTTTCAAAACAATCCTCACAATTTTCACTCCTCTAATTAAAGATTAATACGTCTATGGCTTCACTCCACTCAAATCTTAAAAAGGAGACTTAACACTGTAATTAAACTGGTAAAAGCTCACTGAACTTATTTCACTCACAGGAAATGCAGCAAATAGAGAATACACAGCAACTCAAATGAATTGAAATGGGAGCTCTCAAAATGTTGTGAAACTCGTTTTTAGCAAGAGGTGAGTTGAGAAGAGTGAAAGGGCATCATTATATAGGCCCGAATTGCAACTGTTTTCCCTTTTTGAAGGCATGTAAATTGACAACAAGTGCCTAGAAATAGTCAAAAGGACATTTGGCGGATTCCTTAGCCCTAAGTCATCAATTTGCAGGTGATTCGACCTCCTTTTAAGCCAGCAAGTTTAAGAATTCTTCAGCTTCTCACATGGCGGATTTGACAGCAAGGCGTTTTCAATTTTTTTAGGGTTTTAATGAGGCAAAAGATCCGTTCTAGATGAAACGTTGATACAGCAACTCATCACGTCGCCCTTTTACTCGCCTAAAGAACAGCATTCAAACATTTATCTATGACCAGTTCTTTTCCCCGCGTTTCTGGCGTGTTTCTCATCCTGTGCGTGGATTTTTCACGCGATTTTCATGATGTGCGTGATTTCCTTCAGGCAGTTTTCATGAGTTTTACATAATATTACGTTTTAACTTCTTTTTCAAATGTTCATTTCAAAATAATTTGACTTCTCTTTAATTTGTTATCTCCAGCAAAAGAATTCGATTTTTATGTTTAAGTTTATTATTTTCTATAGTTAATTTCGAAATGTTTTACCATTTAAATCCTTTTCCCATTTAAATCCTTAATATTTCTTATTCTATTGAATTTGAAATTGTTTTAATAACTTCTATTTAAAAAGAAATGATTTAAGGTTTTAATAATAATAATTGATTCATTCAATTATTTACTTCATAATAATTGATTTTAACTACGCAAAGTAGAAATTGTTTTCCCAAACTACTCCTGGTAATAAGTTAATTTTCCATAAATTAAGAAGTTAAAATAAAATATAATTCCATTATATATATTTTATTATATAAATATCATTATAGTTCTTTTAAATATTAAACATATAAATATTTAAATACCCAAGTATTTAATATACTTATATATTTTAATATAACTATAATAATATTATATATAATCTTTAATATATAATTACTTATATATAACTATATTTATATTTAACAAATATAAATATATATACATATACATATTTATCGCCAAATATATATTTTTCCCGTCGGTCCATGTACTTTCAATATATATATATATATATATATATATATATATATATTTCAAGGCAAATATTATAGTAATATTATTTATCCATAGATAACAAATAGTGTATATATATCTCAGTATACTATATACATGTATATACACACCTACTTAACCTATTCGCTTAGACCCATTCATGTTATGAACATAATACTGTAAGTCTGATAAACAAACAATCATCTCTCAAGCACAAAGAAGGAAACTAGACTCCAAACCTAAGGATGACTTACTGTTGTCTTGACAAATAGACTTGGCTTACTCAATCTATAGAACGTGTGTGTATGCTCATTTTGGTAATCATTACTGTTTACCCGACCAAGTTCCTCCCCGAATGATGTCTCTCCTCTGTCCGGAGGTACAGTCTTCATACCTGCATATCACGACATGACACCGGCAGTCATATGCTCACAACAAGGCAGTTTGCATAAAACATTATAAAAAGTTAGATTAACATTATTCCATAACTGTATGCAACATTTAATCAAAACTAAATCATTTAGAAGTAACAATCAAATGAAGCCATCATTTAAATAGGACTCATTCATTTAATAACGAGATCAACCATGTTTTATTCATCATCAAGATTCAAACATTACAATCAATTGCCCTATACAATAGTAGCTATATTATCGGGATGTAACACAGTGAAATGTTGCTACGCTTCTCTTTTGCACCTGACTGGTAATCATTCCCTTTATTATTGATGGAGTATTTGTCCATTTCAACACATGTGGCGTTTACGCAAATCCTCAGCGGCAAAGGAGAAGTGGTTCATACGAGCATCCAAAGGTTGCCACGTGCCTAGCCAACGGATCTCATATGCAGGTGATGGATTATATGAACCGAATGAGGCTATTGGCCACTACGTGTCATTATCATTAGCTCAGGAGGGTGACACTTGTCTGACCAGGCCTAGCCGGGACCACCACCATCATACACGAGGATGCACCTGTGCCTGGGATGACCTGATGCTTGGTTCCTGATCAATTCTGTTGTAACAACTTTGGGAATATTCTAATTCTTGCATCATTGTCAGGGATTGTGAAATCTTTTCTGTTGCTACTCTCTGAGGCGGTGGGAGGTCCTCCTGCTATATATACCTTCTCTGTTGATGATAAATGGGTTTAGAATTGGAGAAAAATACTAGTTTTAGTAAAAGATGGTAGGCCTTTATTATTGTTTTATTTGATTGCAAAAAACTCTCAGACTATGCCAATTGTTCAGCTTTTCTATTTTTCATGCTATTTGATCAAACTGTGAACTGTGTTTTTTATTGTCTTGACACTTCATTTGAGAACTTTTATATATGTTGGATGCAAGTTTTCTTACCTAGATCATGTCTAAGGACTCTTCTTGGTAGTAGGAATGTAAGCAATGTTATTTTATGTCAATGAATGAATTGTCTATGCTATAATCTTAAGTCTCTGATGTTCTGGAACACTACAACACCATTCAGGCCCTTAAATCTATGATTTATTGTGCCCATCATTAAGTCTTGGCGCATCGCCTTAGGTTAGACTTCATTTTATTATATTTGCTTCCTTTTCCATTTCCAAACCCCATTATAGAAGAAGTTGACTTCTCTAAAAATCTAGAGGTTACTTAGTTTAGTGCAAGAGGTCCCCCTTAAACTGAGTTTCCCATAAGGTTTTGTTTTCCATTATCTTTAAGGGAGGAAACATTTAAATTTTTGAAGTCTACACATAGTCGGATATCCCCATTTTTCTTTCTTACTAGAACCAAGTTTGAGACCCATGTTGAATGTCTAATGGGTTTGATAATTCCTCCATCTTTGAGATTTCCAGCTCCTCTTGCATTTTTGGTTCCAGAGTTTGGTTAATAGGTCTTTGCTTTTTCCTGAATAGTTTTGTGTCTAGTTTTAATGGAATCTCATGTTGGAATAAGTCCTTTCTATATGCCTTGAGATCTTCATAAGACCATGTAAGCACATGTTTTTACTTTCTTAATAATGCAATTAACATTCTTCTAATTGTTGGACTTATTTTCTTTCCAATATATACCTTTTTGGGTGCTAATTCAATCCCTAGATTGACTTCTTCAACATCTTCTCTCTTTATTGGTGTCTGCTTTATGAGAGAATGATCATTTCTATCATATATCCTTTCTAGTGCCACAAGTCCTTTGGGAAGTTTGTTAGTTTTGAGCTACAAAACTTCTTTCCCAAGCACAGTCTGTTTCCCATCTATTTCTTCCACAAAAGCATTAAAGTCGATCTCCTGAGCTTCATACTGGTCTATACAATGGAGTAATTTTATGAGATCAATGTCATCGTTGAAAACTTTCCAACTATATATATTATCAGGGATAATAGGCCTTGTTTTGAATTCAACCTGAGATACTCTAACCAAGGTGATATCATCTCTTTTTAGGGCTATATTAGCTAGGAAATCTGCCATCAATTTTTTTGATCTGTCTATCCATTCAATTGAAAAATCATCAAATAATTCAATTGTATCCCACATGGCATTTCTATATTGTTTTAAGCTTTTTTTCTTTGTAGCATATTTTGAGTTGACTTGTAAAATGATCAACTCAGAATCTCCCATAATAGTTAGTAGCTTAATCTTGTGTTTGACAACCATATTTAAACCAATCAACAAAGACTCATACACTGCCACATTATTTGTACATTCAAAAGTCAACAGAAAAAAAATATTTGAATGTGATACCTTTGGGTGAAAAAAAAACTACCCCAACTCCATTGCCTTCCTGACTACATGCTCCATCAAAATACATTTTCCACACACCGTGCTCATTCTTGGAAACATGTCTATCAATTGGGCCAGTGTTTGTTAATTCATGATGAGAAGGCTCTATTCTGAAGCTCCCTAAATCCACATCACAAAATCAATTTAGCTACTCTTGAGGAACATAATCCACAATATGGTTCATTCTTGGTTCTCTAAATAACTTAACTTCTTCACCATTGACTGGTAGTGTGGCACATGACAAGTCAAATTGTACATTTCCCACAACTACTGCAGTCCACTATCTTGATAAAAGTATCCCAAAATGAGGAGGTGTATCAATCACAATTATGTCAATAATATAAGTTGCTTGTCGATAAGTAGCCAATTTTACTTCCACATCTTTCATGACTCCCACCTCTAGAATGGGTCTGCTATCCATAGCATAACATTTTCTACCTGTAATGTCTACTCACATGCTAATTTGTTTCATGACCCCTACTAGCATGATGTTGATGGCAATGCTTGAGTCTATCATACAATTTCTAGCCAACTTGTTGTTTATAAGCAATGTCGTGAATAATGGATCAACTTGTGGATGATTGATTAATGCATCACCTAAACAAACCTGATCAGGAACTTTTACATCTCCCTACTTATTGTTAGTAATGTATTTTCTATCAGTTTTTGTACTCCTACTATTCCCATTAGATATTAGTTGGATTGCACTGTCCCTATATTCTTTTATTTTCATCATTTCAAGCAATGGTACAAACATCTTTACCTAGGATAAATCTTGTGTAAAATCAAAAGAGGCACTTTCTGTTTTGATCATCTTCTTCTATTCAAGCGAATCTCCCTTGTTCTCCTATTTTTCTCTTTTGTTTGTGTCATTAGGTTTTTGTTTATTTTTATGCAACTCTTTGCTTTCCTCTTTCTGAACATGCTTTTGCACATTCTTATTAGGATGCTTATTTTCTATCTTTTTTCGTGCTCCCTATTTTTCCCTTTTATCTTTCACAAATATCCCTCTTGGGACACCCTCATCTTCATTTATTGTTTTGTTTCTCAACCAATATTTTATTTTTGCATGTTCCACTGCAGCAATGATAAATTTCTTAATTTCTTCCACCATTAGTCTTCTTACACTGTATTTATTTGACTGAGGTGGTGTATTAACAAAACATTGTTCATCATTGCTTCCTTCATCATCAGAAAAAAACTTGTTGTTTAGCCATTTGAATATTGTATCTCTGGTTATCAACATCATACTCGTACCCTTGTTCTTTTGAAGATTAATGTTCCTACTCAATGGGATGAAGGGTGTGGGAAGCCAAATAAATTGTGATATCTTCATCATTATTGTCCGCTGGAATCTCCTCTTCTTGTATTTATTGAGCTACAATACAATGGTCAGGGGAATGTGGCAAGCCACAAACTTGACACCAAGGATTATTGTTTACCATATGCACTCCTCTCTTCTTCAAAGGATCAGGGGTTTCATTACTTTTAGACCTATCCATCTTCCATCTAGTTTGTATTATAAGGAATATCATGCAGCCTAGGCCTTTCATTCCTATATGTATTTTCTTTCCTATGTTGAGGATTATTGAAGTGTTGGGGAACCCTAGGATTATCTCTCTTACTAATCATCCCAACAACATTCTTGTTGTTTTCAATAGTTAATGCTATTTTCTGAGTTTCAGCTAAATCTCTGGGGCACCTATTTCTAAGCTTATATCTAGTCTTTAGATCAAATGATTTCAAATAAATTCTCAATGTTGCAGGGTCTGCCAACTTAGACCCCAATGGTATCTTGTTATGTAATTTGGAGAACTTCTGGTTGAAGTCATAGACTGACTCATTTTGATTTTTTTGGATACTTATTAGTTCATGCAAGGAAAAATTTGGTGCACACTGGTTCTCATACTATTCAAGAAACTGATCATGAAACTCTTGAATGGAATCAATAGAGGTTGTTGGTAAAGTATTAAACCAATCTCTAGCTTCTTCAATTAATGACATCATGAACAACCTCATTTGTATATCTTCATACTGCATATCTAGATCTTAAATAAAATCATTACAACTTCTCAAGTGCTCCTCAGCAGTGATTTCACTACTTCCTATGAATTTTGGGACAAGACCTCTCCAACTGTTGTCCATAGGGTAAGGATATACTTGGAATCCTGCCAAATCAAATTGTCTGATCATAGTTGTGTATGTTTGAGGAGGTGGGTTTTGAGGATGATGGTATTGATATAAGGGATTATTATATTGTACTTGGGGTGGTGGCATATATTGTTGGCCATGGGGTAGCTAAGCATTTAGATGTTGTGATGGATTTTTAGGTGGAACATTTGGGGGTCTGTATTGATTCCCTGATTTATTTTGTTGTGCTTTTGGTGGATTTGAAGGTCCTGCATTATTATTCCCCTGCCTATGGGGTGGTACATATTTAGGGAGGCTAGCTATCTGAGCATTATATTGGGCCTTTTGCAGCTTCAAATCTTCTATTTCTTTTATCACTTGGAGACTCTATTCGTATTCTAATTTTGATCATTCCATTTTTTGTCTTTCATACTCCAAGTGTGCATCTAATTCCTCCTAAGTCATGAATTCATAATGTTCTTTAGGGGCTACAATATCAATAGGCTCATTTTGATTTCCTTCCATTCCATGATCATATTCATGTTGTCTCCTGATTCTTTCTGCCTCAATTTCAGCCTTGAATTCTTCCTCTTTCTGAGGATCTAACTTATAAAAAGGATTCCTTTTTTATTCAGGAGTACAAGGTTCTCTAGCTGAGCTATTTTCATTTGTCAATGTATTGTAGTGATTATATGTCTCAAAATGTTGTTTTGATGTTTTATCCTTATTTTTCATGCACATTTCATCATACACCTTCTTACCTTTATCATTCTTGTGTGTCCATTTACTATTGTCACTAGGACCTCCTTTATATAGGGATCCTCTACCTTACATATTGTGAACTATTGTGATAGTTTGATGTGTATTTTATTTTATCAGAGTTGCCACTCACTTATGTGGAAGTGACAAAATTTTATAACTACTTATTCCCAGAGGAGTCTTGTGTATGATTTTTTACTCTAATTGGTATGAATTATATAAGCAATATCAAGATAAAATTTAATATGTTCAGTTAAAAGATGTGAAGTTTGAATTTGATATGGTAAAACTAAATAAAAATGGGTGAGACCAGTGCCTTGTTGGGTAAAACAAAGTCAGATGAAAGTCAAAGATGAGGGGCTTGTATTTGGCAGAAATTCTAATTGTTTGGCATACCAATATTAGTGTAAAACTTGTATAAACATGCAAGAATGTAATTACTAGGTTCTTATTAGTGATCCAAATGACACTTCCAAATTACTGTGAATGACTAGAAGGATATAATCTTTACTTGAAAGAACCAATTAATCATACCACACAATTATAACAAATGTGCATTGATAAATTGAGTATATACTTGATATATCAATTTAAATAACACAAAAATATCAACCTTGGAGACAACTTGATAATATTTTCAATTAATTCAACAAACAATTGATACCAGGACACCACAAAATTAGAGTTCTTTCATTGATTCCTCCAAAATTTTATACATGCATCATGGTGTTTTGAAATGTAGACATTATCCCTATTCGCCTGTTACTTTTTTTATATCTAATATAATGAATTCTAATGGTCTTTCTCTCTCTTATTTATACGAGAGGCAACCAATTTTAGATCAAATTACATGTTTTTTGATTATAACTAACAATAATTAAAACAAAAAAATTAGGCTCTATTTAGCCATAAGTGAACTTTTGACAAATGGTCCAAATAATCCCATCTTTGATGAGTATCAACATCTCCCAATGCATTCCTGACTGTTATCTCTGTGTTCACCATTTTCTCATTTTTCTCGCATGCTTCATCTAATGTCAAGTCTTTTCTTGTAGCTGTTTCCAGAATCCTTTGTAAAACCAACTTGCATTCCTCAATCCATTTGACCTTTTCTTTTGTTTTTCCATTATTTTCAAACAATGTTGGTATTCCTTCTTTTGTGACATCAATTAATCCTTTTTCATCTCCTTGAAGTTCCTCATGGTAACCTCTGTGCTTTTTCATGATCTCCTTAGCAGTTTTGATAGCCTCATTATCAAGAGGATCCCTCTTCTATATTTCCTAAAATTTCTCTTGGATTTTTTCACTAATGTTGCTATGCTCCTGCTCTGCAACATAATTTTTTGAGTGAATTTCCCAAAGCTTGCTCAACCAAATCATCAAGTTGGCCTGTCTCTTTCTAATCACTACAGAAAGTGTATCAAATTTTCCTTGAGAGTATACATCTAACCCTTCCCACTTGTTCCTTGTTTGAGAACTTTCTCCTTGCATCAGAAACCCAGTGGATCCTTTCAATGTGTTTTTAACCATATCCTTCAGGTGATCATTTTACCTAAGTATCCTTTCATTATTTATTTTGTACATATCTTTTTCTTTTATTAACATTTGGATCTGGTCTTTATTTAGCTTGGCAACATTTATACCAATCTCAGTTGTAGCCACAAGATCAGCTTCTCCAAATTTTAGTGTCATAACATGTCCAAAATCCTTCTCAGTGTCAATAACAATAGACTTCTTATGTGGTGGATACAAGGCCCAAATCATAAGGGAACCTTCATCATGGTTATACTTTGACCCTGTGTACACTTTTGTCCCTCCCTCAGGGCTAAGCTTATGTGTAGCACTATTGTCCTTTAAGAAACTATAAAAAACTAGAGAAAAATTTAGATCCAATCTTGGGAAAATCATGACACTTGAATATTCTAACAACTTTCTCCCCTTCTCTGGAGTCATATCTTTTATTTCTTTTTCCACACTTGATTTCAAATTATTCAACAATTGCTCCTCATTATTTGGTGTTATATTTCCAATAGATTCTCTTATGGATTTTCCCTTCTTTTTATATAAGAAACCTCTGAATTCTAGAGATTTCACAAACTCGTCATCAACTACAAAATATATATAAGCCATTTTCCTTGTGTTTGTGTCTAAACCTTCTTCAATTTCTGGTTCTCTAAGAGGAAGCTTATAATCCTTAGTCTTCAATTTGGAGATCTTATCAGTAGAACCCTAAGATCCCTCATCACCAGATGCCTCGTCTCTAGAAGATAACAATTCCATGTCTTGTGTCTCTTTTATTTTCTGCTCTACTACCTTGTTATGTTCATCAACAACCCTCTCAGCTTCTTTCTCTTTCAAATTTTTGATCATATCATCAAATTGATAAGGTATATGATCAGACCCTCCTAAATTCATCGTTTGCCTAGCAAAGTCAATGTATCCCTCTGGATCAAACCCTTTTCGTGGTGGATCTCTCTTCAAATTGAAATTTAATATCTTATTCATAATAAAATCATATCCTTCCTTTGACAATATAGTGAAATCTCCAAAGCACAAAGTGCTTGGAATAAATGCTTATTTTCCAAAGGAACTTAAATTCATTACACTTGAGTAATCCATTTTCCTAACAATTTCCAAGTAGGAAATTCTATTAGGTGATGCCTTAGGCAAGATCAATAGTGTATCTTCAAAACCATACACTTTGATCACAGTAGCATTTGCAAAACAATAACAATCTCCCCAATTATGACAAATAGTTCCATTGAAATATTTAGGTCTAAGGAACCTTTTTATATCATCAGAAAACACATAGTCACAGGAATGGTTGAATAATTTGTACAATGGTTTAACACAATATTCTTCAAAATGCATAAAACTTGAACTCAAAAACCTGCTATCCCAAATAGCAGTCCATAACTGAATAGGTTACAATTTACCTTCCCTATCAAACTGTGTAATCCTCAACTCATCTGACCACATTCCCAATTCTTGTCCATAATACACTATAATATGCATAAAAATAGAGTAATGTTTGAAATGTAAAATAGGGGATCCATTTCCTATTTCCATTAGCCTTGAATCAATTCCTTTGAAGATGTATGGAGCATAGTCAAAGCACCTGGCATTGTGATACTGAACATAAGCTCAGGAGCTTCCATCCCCAACACCTGACATACTAAGAAGTATGTATATTTCAAACAGGTCTCAAATAATTCTACATGAAATGGAGGCCCGTCATCGTCATCCAGTGGAACCAAACTTCCATCCTTCTTTGGTCTATGCAACAACAATCTAAGTTAAAACTTCAGAAATTGTAGCTTCTGACACATGTATGAAAGGATTATGCAATGAATTGAAAATACTTGAGTTTTGGGTTGTAATGGGCAACTAAGAGTTTTAGTAGTTCCACATCTACAAACACATTTGGGACAACTAGTTTTCCTAGGTTGAATTTCCAAGGATTGCACACCGGTTCGAACCTATCCCTACTATGATAGTGGAACATAAATAGTTCATACCCCCGAATTGAAGTCCACACATCCCCTAATGTGTTTGCATTTGTCCTCAAATTTATCCACATCTTCCCTAAGTTGTGTAGAATGCCTGGTTTTAGGTCTTTAGCCAGGTAGCTACTCAATAAGATCATGATTCAATTTCCTTCCAACTATTTATGATTCATCCTTATTCTCAATATTTTTCTTTTTTCCCTTAGGATGACTACCCTCACCCTGCCTTCTACTTTTTGATTTTCCAAAGCTTGAACCTTCCATTTTATTTTATCAAATCAACAATATTTAAAATACGAGTGTAGAGAATTAAAAGCTTACTTGAAAATATTTGTTTTCACAAAATTCTCTGGCTCCTTTCCGTTCTCCCATTTCTTTCGCTGCCAACCCTACAAATCTTCCTTAATTATTTTTCTTTGATTCAGAGGATTATCTATTCAGTGTGTATCCGTGCAACCATTAATGCTTAGGTCTCAGCATGAGTGTAGTAAGTTTTTTGAATTTCCCACTATCAAATCAGGTGATCATATTGGCAAGAAATTTTAAACTCTGGATGATCTATACATTTGAATCAAGCCAAACATTCATTAGGAATCTTATATGGTCAGGGAGACCAATTACCACTCCTACCGATGAACTTTTAATCTTTTTGTATTTCCATTGGCAAGATAATAGGTATCACTAAAATATTTGAAGGTTAGACTGATGTTACAAGTATCCCCGATGTATCATCCTCCTCCTTCAGATGAGTTGGCAAGACTCTCTCTGATGAAAATTCATTGGCATGACATATTGGGTTGAAAAGACATCTGAAACTCATTCCGATAGCACATGTCTCCCATACATGTTTCTTTTGTTCTTCATCAATGAGACAAAGTGGGTATCTTGCCAATGGAATTCCATCAGCATTACATGTATGCTCGAGGTGACTTGAAGATCTTACTCCAATAGCATTTTTCTTGCCGATAACTTTTCATCAATGAAACAAAAAGCCTTGTCTTCCCGAATACATATCCTCTTAAGTTATTGATTGATGTGACAATGTTGATCTTTTGTCGATATTCTAGAAACACCTGAATTGAAAGATTATGGCTTATGGGTCAAAGAGACAGACCTACTCATACCGATATGATTACTTATTCAAAAGCTCTTTCTCAATGATGATCAGAGGGATTTTGGTGTTTCAAAAGATCAAATCTGATGGGATTACTTGGGGAATATGATATATGGAATGGATTAAAGCAATTTTGTACTCAAAATTCAGCTATCTTGTGGAGTTTATAAATCTAGGCTACTATAAAATTTTCAAAATTTTATAGTCCTAACACATCTATCCATGTCACCCATCATAAACATCCCACTCTCATGTTCCTTAATTGGGATCAACAAAGGAACGTACCTACACATCCTTCATCCACATATCATCCCTAAAATCCAAACTCCATCACTCCATTCATGTTTCCTTGATGTCATCCATCTCCTCGTACCCATCTCGTTGCTATTAAAAGCACTTTGGATGCCAAAGTAAAAATTCATAAATCTAAACATCCACATGAATCTAAAGCCCCTCATGTTCCCTTGAAAAGACATTTTGAAGAAAAGAAAAATCAAATCCAAAATCCAAATCAAACCCATAGGCCACGAAGTCCCACCAAAGAAAAACTCAAAACCATGTGGATCCCAAAGAAAAAAGATGCAATGCCTTCAAATGAAAAATATATAACAACATCCAAAGTTTCTAATCCAAAATCTAATCATACACACCCTCCATCTCCTAAATCTATGTTGGGCCCTTATGTCCCAAAATTTACTATCCCATCTCCTCTATTAATCCTCCCATCCTTTCACATCCTTCGCCATATGTGTCAATGTTGGTCCTAAAAACATTTCCCCATCACACATCTACCCATTCATTCCACCCATACACTTTCCAATAGCCCATCCACTATCCCATATATCTCTCACATCAAATCCCTTTAATCCATCCTCTTGCATAATCCATTTATCATAATAAGGTTGTACCAACATCCAATAGTCACTTCACACATGGGTTCTTAATAACTCATATGGAACTTGATGCTTGAGTCCTTCATTCATCTCCTTATCACATGTATTCCAAATCCACTTATCCCCATCCCCATCCTTATCCATCTCCATCTACCTGCTATCCAAATATCTAAAAATACCCAAAAAAAAGTAAAAAATTGTCAAAAAGTCAAAAATTCAAAAAAAAAGTCAAAAATACAAAAAAAAAAGTAAAAAGAAATAATTCGTCCAATGGTGAAAATTGGAAAACAAGTGCCTTGGATAATTACCATGATGAAAACCTAGAAAAAAAGCATCATTTTTAAATCCCCATCCGCTTCTTTCCACACTAGGGGGTAGTTTCATGCTATACATCCCCTTCATCCCACCTGTCTTTCACATCCTACCTGACATATCCTATTTATCTCCCATCCCTCCATCCTTGTGATCTTGATAAAGATAGGGACACCTATCTATGCATGCTTTGGACACCTCTTGGTATGCATTCCCTTCATCCGTACACTACTATATTCCTTTTCCACATCCATCTACCTTCCCTATCCACCCATCATGATACCATAAATCTCCCTTCCTTATCCATGCATCCTATCCATACCCATCTCACTCCCTTATTTTCCCATCCTTTTACCTTCCATCCCTCCTGCCTCATACATGATATATCTAGGGTGGGGCATATTCTGACATTGTACCATAGTCCTTGGAGATATCATTCATCGATCCTATCATCCCCTCGATCTCCCCATCCTTATCTTCCATTCCATCTATCCAAAAAAATAAATCCCTTCCATCTTCCAAATCCTTACGTTCCCATCTATCCATCCAGTAACCTTTTCCACATCCAAATCCTTATCCCTCTATCCATCCCTCCTAGCATCTTTTCATCTCCTTATCTTTACCTATCCATCCCTTTATCCCTATTTTCCTTCCATCTCATAATCCCTTATCATTGGTATTTGGCTGTAGGGTTCCCCCCATGCAACCCAATGCCATCTATCTCATTGTCATCACTCCCACTTCTTTCACACATCTTTCCAATCTCCTATCACTTTTCATCACTCATCTCTCCATCATATCATCCTCCCAATCCATCTTTTGATGATTTGGATAACTATCCCATTCCTGAGCTACACATGATCGCCACCATCCTATCCACCAGGTCTATATTGTCTCATCATATCATTTCCATCTGTTTATCCACTTATTATGGCCATCTCGTCATCCTTTATCCATGGTCATTCATTGGCCTTTTTTTGACCTATGTTGCCTCTGTGCTTTCACATAGGCAAGGTCGATCATTTGATGTTCCCTCGGGGATTTTTTTCATCCGTTCTTTGTCTTCCATCATTTCTCTCCATTGTCCCCTTTCTACTTTTATCCATGGTATTTTATCGAACTACAAGGGCTTTACGCTTTCACGTAGTCAAGGCTAATCTTTGATCAACCCCTGAGCCCCTAGGTATTTAGGTTGTGTTTATCTTGTTTCTTGTCTCTTGTGTCTTGTGTTGTGTCATAAAGTTATGTCCTTATGTAGCTGGTTCTTAACAAATCAGATCCACTAACTAGTATCATGAGGTTCAATTGGTCTCAAGTATCCTGCGTCATGTTGATCTTTTAGTTTAGTTTCCATCTTTGGTCTTAACAAGATGCATCCTTCCTCATCAGACCACATACATCCCATCCACCTTTTGATCTTGTGGCAAAGGACATTTGAAATTGATTGTTTTCTTGTCATACTTTTGACATTTTTTTTATCATTTTATCTTCGTATCATACCTTGTCAAGGTTGCCATGATCCATCATATTATGGTACGCTTTGACTGGTAAACATAGGGGAATATCTTGATCTTTTGTTTGTTGTTGTATGCTTGGTTGTCCTGCGTAGTACCATCCAAGATCCTTGTGGTCTTGTGTTATGCTGGGGCATCCTTTGTGTTTGTGGTTTTCAAACATTGGCCCTACCAAAGTCCCTGTGACTTTAGGATGTTGGATTAACCTTTTGTTTTTTGTGCCAGTCCCATGCATGTGATACGAAGTCACCTTGGTTCTTCATACCCTGGTGCATAGTATCTCATGCTATATCAAATAAAGTGCTCCTTACATGGTAGTATAATACATAACAATTAACCTACTTGATTTGGTTACTATCCCTTTCTCTATCATCACTCTCCTCATCTATCTATCCTATATGTTTTCATTCCTCCACTTTCTTCATCCTCAACATATCTATCCTAATCCATTCAATCTAGCAAAACTCATCTAATCACATCCTTGTCCTTATTCCCAACCTTGCTACAAGCCTTGATCCAATCCTCATCATCGACATCATTAGGCAAATGTATCCTTCCCTATCCTTTTGTGTTGTTTTGGGATATATCCTTCCCTCATCAACAACACTTTCATCATCATCATCATCATCATTGGAATGTATCCTTCCCTATCCTTTGGTGTTGTTTTGGGATGTATCCTTCCCTCATCAACAACACTTTCATCATCATCATTAGGATGTCTCCTTCCTTATTATTTTGTGTTGTTTTGGGATGTATCCTTCCTTCGTCAACAACACTCTCATCATCACCATTAGGATGTATCCTTCCCTATCCTCAATAACACTCCCTCCATCATCAACCCATTTCAGCTTGTAGCTTGAATGGGACATCACATTTGTCCTTGTATCTATTTGTGCTTCATTTCTTCTCATCTTCTCTTCCCAATCTCCTATCAATTATCATCCTCTCTTATCCATCATTTCGCATCATCTTCCTCATCTCCCCTTTCATCATCTCATCCATTTCGAGAGCACACTTGGGTTCTCTTGAACCTGCATATTCTCTCGAGGGGGCATCCTCAATCCCTAATCCTTCATCTACTCCTATCACCCTTCTTCCTAGTCATCTCTTTGAATGACTGGGGCATCTTTCCCAATCTAATCATTCTCTTCCTGGTGCTATCTTTTAATCTTCTTTGAAATGATGCTACTTCATAAGATCATCTCAAAGAAGGGGAAAAATGTAGACACTTAAATTTGGCCACTTACGTTTGGTCAAATTTATCCTTTTTCATCTAAATATCCTCTTGTCTACATTAATTAAGTAATATTACTATTATTTAATTAATACCCCTAAAGTCCTCTAAATCCTTAAGGTATCTAGTTAAATAATTAAATACCTTAACCTTTATCCACCTTTTCCTCAAAGAATTAAATAAATAATATATTTAATTAATTCCTCACATGTCACATCTGTTGGGATCTTAAAAAATTGGCTAGATTTTTGAGGGCCCATGTAAAATTTTGCCTAATGCACTCAGAAGTACCTTGCATAATAAGCCTAAGTGGCCCAATTTGAGAGCCTATAAATTTGACACCCATGAATTTGTTGGCATATGACTTGTTTGATGGAATGTGGCTTCTAGTGCTGTCATTGATGGAAATTGAAGTCATTATCTCGATCCACAAATTAGGATCTACTTATACTAGTAGGAAATGTAGAAGACAGTGTGTTACCGACAAAAAGCATGAAGAATAGGGTATTCGGTCAGTTAGTCGATCTGTATGCTTCATCAGATCATCATTTTGTGTTGTGGATCCCCAAGAATTTTTTTTAAGCATGTATGTTACCTTATTGGTAAGTTTTGTGGTGGTGCAGCAATTGGTGTACGAGTTAGGAGATTCGGTAGAATGATTTTCTATTTATTTACTCATTATGGCCAACTCAATGAATGTAGCGTGTCGCAGAAGTGGTTAGGTTTATCTTGAGCAGATTGGATGATGATATCCTTACTGTAGATAAACCCTATCAAATTTCAAAAGAGGTGATAAAAAATCTAACATGATTATGCAATATTGGAGATGTTCCGAAAAAGAAGATTCAGAATCAAGTGATCAAAGGGCTCTAGTAATTTCAACAACAAAAGATCCAATAATGAGGTACATTGCACACGGAATTTCATATAAATTTTTCTTCAGAAATAGGGAAGGATCAACCTCGGCAAATGCAATATATATCGCTCACAAAATGATAATGGAAGATGAAGACTTTGATCTATGTGGATTACAAAAGGATCAATTGATGGAAACTATGCAATTGATGAAATATGCATACTATCCCTTTAGGTTTGGTACCCTAGTTATATGTATTATGATGTATTTTCTGAATTGCTTGCCTCAAAATGATGATGTGGTATGGAAGGAAAATGAACTCGTTTGTAAGAATTTTTTAAACATTTCAATACTCTGAAAAATTGTGAGCAAGTTTATGAAAATTTCTTTAGAGAGTTGTTGAGAAAGTTTGGAATAGTTGGCATCTCTCTTCCGGTAAGAGCAGTTGAAGTTGGGTCATCTTTTGGTAAGGTGGAGAAGAAGCATAAAAGGGATCTAGAGTTTGTTGATGACATTTCCCTGACACACAAATCTCTAAGAACTAAAGAAAAAGGAAAAGTAATTGTGGATATACCAGATGAAGATTTTAATGATTACACTCCAAGAGATGAACTGGAATTAGTTGAACTGGATGTGATGATAGTAGAAGAAAGCAATGAAGAAGGTGCTTTACTCAAAGCAAAGATACTATAGATTGTTTAGGAGGAAGATGGAATGCAAAATATTGCTAACATATGGTAAAATGGACCATCATATGAACAGGACTTCATTGAGAACACTCTAGGAAGATACTTTGTGCACGATAACATCGAATTGGAAATTTTTCAGAATGTACTTCCAGAAGAATTGATTGAATGCATTAAGGGAAACTATGGCCTCTGTTCCTTAGGATAGGAAAGAGGAAGAAGTAATTTTACATCTGAAGGAGAAATTTAGGCTATCTTTCACCAAACTAAAAAAGAAAGTGAATGTGTTAAGGAAATGCATTGACTCAACAAATAAGTTCTACAATTATTGTCTTTGGTGGCCTCATGTGGTTGGTAAATACAAGGACAAGCTAGAGAAAATTGAGAGTGAGTTGATCAAAATTGGTCAGGATTACAATATGTTTTAAGACCAGGATGGAGCAGTCAAAAAAAAGATTCATGAGTTGCAAGTTGAGCATGCAAAGGTTCACTTTGTTAGAAACACTCTTGTGGACACTTTTTGGAAAGTGAAGGATCTAACTGAATGTAGATTGGAGCAGCAAATTGAGATTCTGAAGAAAGGAGAGAAGTTGGAAGAAGCGATTACAATTCTAGAATCCCTTATCTAGATCATCAACTGAACATCAGAAAACAACAATTTGTTAATAATTATTAGGATTGTTGTAGATGCTTGGAAGAAATTTATTTCAGAGATAAAGGATAAGTATAAAATCATTCTCTGATTTGTGCAACAGTTGTAATTTCTCAAATTTTGATCAATTTTTGCATCAATAAAAGGGTGAGAAAGTGAAAAAAAAGGAGAGTAAGTAGTAAAGTTTTATCATTGATGTCAAAGGGGGAGGAGAGCACTGAAAAATTACTTGACATTCTAAGGGGAAGCAGTGTTTTGTTGTGTTTTGAAATTTTGAGTTTTGGTTCCAACACTTAGTCATTTTTCACTAAGTGTTGCCATCAATGCCAAAGGGGGAGATTGTTGGCATATGACTTGTTTGATGGCATGTGGCTTCTAGTGTTGTCATTGATGGAAACTAAAGTCATTATCCCGGTCCACAGATTAGGATCTACTTATACCGGTAGGAAATGTAGAAGATAGTGTGTTACCGACAGAAAGCATGAAGAACAAGGTATCTGGTTAGTTAGTCGATCTGTATGCTTCACCGGATCATCATTTTCTGTTGTGGATCCCTAGGAAAGTTTGTTAAGCATGTATGTTACCTTATTGGTAAGTTTTGTGGTGTTGCAACAATCAGTGTACGAGTTAGGAGATTTGGTAGAATGATTTTTTGTTTATTCACTCATTGTGGCCGACTCAATGAATGTAGCATGTCACGAATGTATAAGGATTAGTTGTTTAATTGTTTCTAAGTTTCAGAATATTGTTTTGGGTCCCAACTATGTCTTAGCCAACCTTTGTGGGTGTGCATTAAATATAACTTGTGATTTGAGCTGACCATTGAAGGATATCTCATGTTTTTGTTGAAGCCGACTTAAGTAATTAAAATATTTGCTAGCAGATATATATATGTGAGATTGGCAATTCATTTTTAAAGAGAGGATGAAGTGATGAGAATGTGTGAATGTGCGAAAAGAGAAAAATAGATGTATGAGAGAATATCAAAAGATCAGTTGAGTAAAATTTGCTTGAACATAAGAAAATTGTTGTGAATTAAGGCAAAGCAGAGCAGAGCGAATTGCAGAATCAGTCAGAAGGTTCAAAATCAGATTCATGTTACCTTCTTAGTTCAATTTTTTTAGTAATCACAAACATTTTTTAAGGCAGTGAACCTTTCTTAATTCGAGTAGTGAGCGCTAGGCAGTGTGCCTGAATGCAAGTGCATTCCCTTTTATTCATACTTTTAATAGAGTATAAATTGTGGATTAATCTCCACCATGGTTTTTCTCCTAAAAGGGTTTCCACGTAAAAATATTGGTGTTATGGTGTTTTGATCATCTTGTTCATGTTCTTTCATCTTTATTTTTGTTTGTGTTGTAAATGGTTTAATTTGTTGAACACTGATTCACCCCTCCTCTCAGTATTCCTTGAGTCCAACAAAATTGTCATGAAAAATCACTTTGGGGAAGTGTTTAGCACCTATCAAAGATGGTGTGTGACCATTTGCAGCCTCCTTGGATCAGTTTTGGTGAGTTTTTGAAGTCTTGGTTGCAAAGTCTAGAAGTTGGTTTGATGTTTACACATGTTGCACCTTTCTGAGTAGGCCATCTTTGTGATGTTGTATCTTTCTGCCTGCTAAATATTAAGCCCAACTAATATTTTTCCATGATTCTTTGCATCTTTATGAAGCCTCATGTCAGTTGGCGTAGCCCTGTGAATCCATTTTTCAGGTTTTCCAGCTTGATTTCGTTTGTAAATTGTTCAAATTTGCAAATTGAACTGTGTAAATCTGCAAAAAAGTGCCCCTACATTTGAATTTATATTTGGTTGCCTAATGACCTACACATCAAAGTGAATGTTCCCCATGATTTCCTATATAATCATCTACCACTTTGCCAGTTTGTAGCCCCCCAACTCTTCATTTGCTATCTTTTCAAAGCCCATTCCAAACAAACTTTTCAGGGTTTTACAATCAACATTTTCAAAGAAGTCTGAGAAGGCAACTTCGAGGATTGATATCTTTCACCGCATGATCCCTTTTGCTTATTTGTTTGTTGCACTGCTTTCTTGGTTCAATTGTCTACATGCCTACTTAGTTTTAGACTCCTAATATAAGTTCTGATGGGTTATTTAATCATCTTCTAACTGCAACATGGCCAAAAATGGTGTCCCAAAAATTTTCAAATTTTCAAAATCTAAGGACAACCCATTTCATGATTGGTCTAAAACCTTTACAGCTCTATTTTCATCAAAAATAGAGGTCATATGATGTGTTATTTTTATGCATTTCAGGTGTGGTAAACATGTCCTTGGGGCCAGTTTACAAAAGAGGTACCCGAATTTTAAGGGCTGATAAAAATTTGAGGAAATGGGTTTTCTCTAAATAATTGATTATATCCGCATGCAAAACATATTGGCTCCAGGGGTCAATGTTTGTCTGCAGTGAATTTTTTCCATTTGGCCTATAGGCATAATTAAAATTTGCATTTTTTCTAAAGTTTTGAATGCTTATGTTTAAAATATTTCTGAATATTTTAAACATTATACAAATAGGAAAAATGCATTTAGGGAAAATTGGAAATGTAATTCAAATGTTTTGGAAGACAAGCAAGTTTAATTCTTGCTTCTAATTAGTCCATAAGCGGCTTTCACGGCTTTCACAGTTACAAAAAAAATCATCGCCTAGTTTGAAGTACAAATGAAGAAATATATCAGAGATGCCATGTTTTCCAGCAATGAGTCTTTATTTGGGTGGATTAAATTAAGGCTTTGAAGAAAAATACAAGTTTTAACAATTTTTCAAAGATCTCCGGTAGGCAACACGTGTTGTAAGTCCAGAGTGATGAAACAAATTACTGATGAGTGATGGTTGTTGTGTCCATCGCGCATCGTTGTTTGGTGTTACCGTTTCCAAAATGTATCGGTGATGGAGTGATGTTTCATCGCCCATCGTTGATTTCATTTTATTTTCTCTTCTCACATCAGAGATGTGTGATGGTCTTGGGAAAAGTTCAAAATTTGTGCATGACAACAGTGGGCCTGTGAACTATGAACATATTCAATGAAGATCTTAAATGATGAAATATATTTGCATGGGTAAATGGAGCTGATAAAAATTAATTAAATCCTCCAGAGTTCATTGAAGTTGCAGACAATATCGTATATTCCTCTGTGCCAATCGCTAATCAATTTTAGCTTTTCTAGTTACATTTGTGAAGTGCGATGGTGGCTGCCATAAGTAAATTTTTCACAAATAAAATAAAGTTTTATTTGTTGTGGTGAAAAGTGGCTGGAAATTAAAAGATGATTATAAAATCAAAATGTAAAATGCATGAGTATTGTGATTTTATGCAGCCAGTAAATAAATTGAAGCTCTCACAGGTGAAAATCAAATAGTTTTCTTTGTTGGAGATGAAATGTGTAGTACAAGTAAATTATTTCATTGCCTAGTAATTTAAAAATTAAAGCCCATGAGTAAATAAAGTAATATTTAAATGTTGCGCATTTAAAATATAAACTCATGGGTAAATGGTTTTTACAGCCATTGTAATTTTTAAAGTCTTCATAAAGTTTTTAAAATAAAAACTTTGAATGGGGTAATGAGATAAAATATTTCACGAGTTTTTTCACAAACATGAAATAAAGGGATTTTCATTGGTGGGTGAGAAGAAGGGTAAGTGAAAAGATGAAAATGAAGATTTTACAGCAAAGAGTTTTTCACGACAAACAAAATATTCTTTCAGCTGCGGGGCAAGACAAATGATGAAGAATGATGAAGTCTTCCCATGGAGAATATTTTTCTATTGCAGGGTAGTGGAGTGAGGAGCAAGAAAACAGAGAGCAGGTTGAAGATTGTTCTGCAAGAAAAGGAATTTATTGATTTGTAGAATTGAATGTGCCAGGTGTCATCAGAAGATTTCCATTTAGGGTTTTGCACTTTCTTTAAGTATAGATTTTTTGTTTTTGAACAGAGGTTGCATGTTGTTTAGTTTTCACGAGAACATTTTGTAACAGGGATTTAATGTATATTGCTAGTTTTCAGGTCTTTGAAGTAGTCAGAGTTTTGGAATGAAGAATGTAATAACAATATAGCCATAGTTGAATATAAATGACATATCATTCTAGACTAGTTGTCTCCATTGTTCACTTTGAATAAATTTTGAATATGAATGATCAAAGATTGTTATTATTCAGTTTCTTATCTTTCCCTATATGTTTATTTGATGTTATTACTCTCATACAAAGAATGAGTTAATTTGCAGTAACACGAATGAAGGTTTATGCAACAGTGTGCTATGATTGCTAAGTATAACTAGTTTAGTTGTTGAATATCAATGGTGTAATGCATCATCTGATAGATATGATTATGACAAATTGAATGTTGTGTTAGGTTTTGAATTATATGGTTTAGATGACTCCACCCTAGGATATAGCATTGGTCTCTTAATGTTGCAGTTTCTTGAAACTGATTGTGAGCAACTACAAATTTTAAATCAAAATTACTTATCAGTCCCAGTTAGTTTGTGTGTAGAATTTAATGCTCTACATCTCTTAATTTTGAATTAAACACTACTATGAAGGTTAGCCAAACCTTTAGGGTACTGTGTCATTCAGACAATTAAAGGAGAAACATCTATTTACAGTGTATTTGATACTTTAGCACATAAGTATCTATAAATAAAACTAATTGGGATTACCCTCCCTAATTTAACAGAGCCAAAAGTGTAGGAGATTTCAGTCCCTGACAAAATCTCGTTCGTTGGTGACATCAACCCATTGATTCTGAATATGAGAGAGTGGATACTCTTTAGGACTCATTGTGTCTGTTGATTTGAGAACCAAGAAATTGGCGACTCTGTTGGGGACTTACTTGAAGATCATATGAGAAATTTTGTTTTCCCATCTGAGTCACCAACAGATTGGAAATTCCGCTAGGGAGAACTTTGAATCTCCAGTTGCAAACTATTACATCACAGAGTCGAGAGTTTGGTAAATTTGGACATCTGGTTCAGATATAGAGAAGTTTTTATACTTGGAAGTGAGTTTGTTGCAGCAAAATTTCAAAGAATTTGTGTGACTCTGCTATGGAAGAAGGCCCAAAAGAAAATTATTTTTTGAAGGAGCTTCATACTGCTTGATGTTTAGTCCTCTGTGAAGAGAGGTGGCGACTCTGTCCAAAGAATCTGCTGAAGATTTGAAGAAAATCTCAGATCTACAAAAAAAATTCAGTCAAGAAGAAAGTTTAACAGTTGCTCCAAGTTTCTAGGTATTCTCATAAATTTAAACAAAGTATTATTATGTTTGAAAATAGTTTATGAGAAGTATTCAAGTCTTGAAAAAATGTGGATTCCCTATTCAGTGAATTAAGCACTAAGAAAGGGAATGGTAGTAGTAGTTCTTTTCATACTTCTGATATGTAATATCTATAATTATTTGAGAAGTATGTCATATTTTTGAATTCTACTTTTAGAGGATTTCTCTATGAAATAACAAGTAAAAGTAGCAAGTAAAAGTATGCAGGGAAAACCATCTTTATCAGGCCCTCAAAGGGATTTCTCTATTGAGAGGTATATGCCATTGGTTTTTAGTGGCATTAAAGGTTTCCCAAACCTAATTCCTAAAAAGGTTAGGAAATATCTTCCCAAATTCACACTGAAAAATTCAAAATCAGCCTATAAACATCTGCAAACCTTCATAGATGTGATGGGGGATTATGAGGTAAACCATAAGGATGTTGTTATGAAGATTTTTGTTCAATCTCTGAAGGATGATGCCAGAGATTGGTTCTCATATTTACCAACATGTTGTATAGCTTCATGGAATCAATTTATGGCAGCCTTTGTTGAAAAATTTGGTGAGAGGGTAAATCCAAGTGTAGTGAGGAAAAACTTTATGGAAATCCATAAAAAACAAAGATGAGTTGGTTTCTGTTTTCAATATTTGATTTGCAAAGGCAATAAGAAATATCCTTGAACACATAAGGCCAAACGATGCAAAATGTTTGGTTGTGTATCTTGGTGCATTTGATAGCAAGATGAGCTATCTATTAAGGGATAAAGAGCCCACAACATTACAATAGACATATCAAAATGTCATGGATATTGAGAACAACTTGAAATACTCAATGATGAAAGGGTATTTGGCTGCAAGTGTTGGTTATCCCAACACACCTCATGCAAATAGAATTCAAGAATCAGATAATGGAAATGATTTTCAATATGACAATGCTTCTGCTATAATGATTTCTCCATCATCAAAGTATGAAGATCATAGTGAGCTCCAAGTTGAGTGTTAACAAAATTTGAGCACTATTGATCAAACATCTTTAGTACAAGAGTTGTATGAAATGAAGAGACATGAGGTAGAATCACCATATAAAGTATTTTTGATATTTTTGGATGCTTTGATAGAAGTCCCCAAAGATTTCAGACTTGAGGATTCTATGTGCATTGATTTATTTTCTAAGATTTATGAATCTGGGCTGAGTATTTTTCCAAAGGAGTTGAAGCCCCATAGCTTTGATCAAATTCGTAATTGGATAAGGATTGTAGAATCAACCAAGTGTGATTATGCACAAAATGTGGATTCTCAAAATGGAGACAGTAGTTGTCCTCTTGAGAAAAATCAGATGACAATGCAAATAAGTGAAAAGAGTATGTCAGAAGAAGAACATCCATATTGTCATATGTTAGAAGATGAACATTGTGACCAACTCACAAACAACACATATATAGATCAACACAATAGTGATGAAGAAAATGATACATGCGATGATAACAAAGTAAATATGCAAGAATGCTTCTCTTGTGATATCTTAGATAATGGAGAAGTAAATGAGATACAAAGTGCTACTCCATGTCATAATGTGATCAACAATTACAATGCATGTGTTGCTGATTTTTCATTACAAACTAGTGATTATGATCCTGAAAGTGCAGCCTCAAGCATTCATTATGAAGATTTTGAACATGGTTTGTGTAGTGATGTTTTTTCTTGTGACAAGAATCATGATGAGGTTGATAGTTCTGATCGCTTCTCTGAAGATTGTGATTGCTTTTCTGAGGATGATATAGAAGCATATTCCTCACTTGAAGAATGCAATGATATAGATGCTCATGATGTCACTTGTCCACATGCCGCTATTGCTCATGATTGTTTATATGAAGTAGAAGTAGAAATGTTTGTGATACATGAAGAGGAAAATGATGTACATGATGGTGAAATGGGGGATTCAATTAGGGCTGATCAAGTAGCACATTGTGAGAAGTATATGGATTTTGAGTCAACATTATTACCCATGGATGATATTGAAGAGCTTGTTGATTCACATGATAATAAAGTTGTCGATTGTGTTGATACTACAAAAATTCTTGATCCATGTATAAAGCATCCAAGAAGTGAAAATAATGGTGGATCTCATGTTAATGAGTGTGAAGTTGATTACAATTATTTCTTGTTTGATGCTCCTGATCTTCAGAGTGTGCACATGGACATGTTCTCATCCCTTGGGGAAAGCATTTATGTGAAAGATAATGAATATTCTAGTTTTATTGCTAATGAGGAGTTTTTAGCTAGCAATGAGTCTTTCACTTTTGGGTCAACACACATATCAACTTATATTGCACATGAAGATACCAATGCACATGGGTGTCTTTCTACTGTCCCTGTTGATGTTGAATTGATTGAGCCTACTCTTGAGGTATTTTGCATTGAGTTGAATGATGATGAGAAGAATGCGTCAGAATATGTTTTTAAACTTGAGATAAATGCATTTACTCATCTCTTGGATGTTAATGATGCATATGATCCCTGTTTCTATGATACCCAGGTGTGTTCTGATGTATCTGAACCGAAATTTCAAAAAATGTGCCCATGTTGTAGTGATCCATATAAGGATGCTCCATAATATGCATCTTTTATCTTTGACATATACCAAGATGATTTGCATGACACACAACAAGTTGTTTATGAGATCTTTCAGTTTGATGTGCAAACTGATTTTGATGTCAAAGTTTGTGATGCCAATGATCAAATGGATTATGAATGCTTCTATTTCTCAATTCAAGTGAGTGAGTATTTAATGGAACATGAAAAGCTAACCAAGGTAAAATGTCACAGTGATTATGAATTTCAGTTAGTGTCTGATTACATGTTGCAAATTGACAAAATTGTTGGTGACATTGGAAAGCACAGTGATATAGTGGGACATGTCAATGACCGAAATAGCCTGTGGGTAGTTCATGACAATGTTTTCAAACTTGGCCTACTACAAACAACAAAGAACAGAGTGTTTGGCAGAGGTAAATTTTGGTATTTCATTTTTAGGGGCTTGGGGACTCCAAATAAAGTTCAAAAAATGAATTCCAATACATCATAATGGAGCAGTTTAGGTTGCCCAATGGATAAGGCACCTGGTCTACTCTCCCATAGATCTAGAATCTTGCCATGCTCGCAAGGGGCATGCATCCCTAGTCGGAGCCACTATTGGGACCTCCAAAATTTGGCTAGATTTTTGAGGGCCCATGAATTTTTTTGCCTAATGCACTTAGAAGTACCCTGCAGAATAAGCCTAAGTGGCCCAGTTTGAGAGCCTATAAATTTGACACCCACGAATTGTCATGAAAAATCACTTTGGGGAAGTGTTTAGCACCTATCAGAGATGGTGTGTGACCATTTGCAGCCTCCTTGGATTAGTTTTGGTGAGATTTTGAAGTCTTGGTTTCAAGGTCCAGAAGTTGGTTTGTTGTTTACACGTTGCACCATTCTAAGTAGGCCATCTTTGTGATGTTGTATCTTTCTACCTGTTGAATATTAATCCCAACTAACAGTTTTCCATGATTCTTTGCATCTTTATACAGCCTCATGTCAGTTGGTGTAGCCCCGTGAATCCATTTGTCAAGTTTCTTAGCTTGATTCTATTTGCAAATTGTTCAGAATTGCAAATTAAACTGTGTAAATCTGCAAAAAGTGCCCCTACATTTGATTTTATATTTGGTGACCTAATAACCTGCACATCAAAGTGAATGTTCCCCATGATTGCCTATATAATCATCTACCACTTTGCCGGTTTGTAGCCCCCCGGATCTTCATTTGCTATCTTTTCAAAGCCCATTTCAAATGAACTTGTCAGGGTTTCATAATCAACATTTTCAAAGAAGTTTGAGAAGGCAACTTCGAGGATTGATATCTTTCACCTCAGGATCACTTTTACTAATCTATTTATTGCACTACATTCTTGGGTCAAGTGTCTACATTCCTACTCAGTTTTAGGCTCTCAAGATAAGTTTTGATGGGTTATTTAATCATCTTTTAATTGCAACATGGCTGAAAATGTTGTCCCGAAAGGTCTCAAAATTTCAAAATCTAAGGACAACCCATTTCTTTTTTTGGTCTAAAACATTGACAACTCCATTTTCATAAAAAATGAAGGTCATATGATGTGTTATTTTAATGCATTTCAGGTGTGGTAAACACGTCCTTGGGGCCAGTTTACAAAGGAGGTACCTAAATTTTAAGGGCTGGGAAAAATTTGAGGAAATGGGTTTTCTGTAAATAATTGATTATGACCGCACACAAAAAATCTTGACTCTAGGATTCACCGTTTGTCCATAGTGAATTTTCTCTGTTTGGCCTACAGGCATAATTAAAATTTGCATTTTTTTCTAAAGTTTTGAATGCTTATGTTTAAAATATTTTTGAATATTTTAAACATTATACAAATATGAAAAATGCATTTAGGGAAAATTGGAAATGTAATTCAAATGTTCTGGAGGACAAGCAAATTTAATTCTTGCTTATAATTGGTCCAAAGGCGGCTTTCAAAAACTCATCACCCACTTTGAAGTGCAAATGAAGAAATAAATCAGAGATGCAATGTTTTTCAGCAATGAGTCTTCATTTGGGTGGATTAAATTAAGGCTTTGAAGCAAAATTAAAGTTATAACAATTTTTCAAAGTTCTCCAGTAGGCATCGCATGTCGTTGTTGTAAGAGTAATGAAACAAATTAGCGATGAGTGATGGTTGTTGTGTCCATCACGCATCGTTGATTGGTGTTACCGTTTCCAAAATGTATCAGCGATGGAGTGATGTTTTATTGCCCATTGCTGATTTCATTTTTCTCACATCAGAGATGTGTGATGGTCTCAGGAAAAGTTCAAAGTTTGTGCACAACAATAGTGGGCCAGTGAACTATGAAAATATTCAATGAATATCTTAAATGATGAAATATATTTGCACGGGTAAATGGGGTTGATAAAAATTAATTAAATCCTCCAAAGTTCATCAAGAAGTTGCAGGCGATATCATATATTCATCTGTGCCAATCGCTAATCAATTTCAGCTTTTCCAATTACATTTGTGAAGTGCAATGGTGGTTGCTATACATAAATTTTTCACAAATAAAATAAAGTTTTATTTGTTGCGGTGAAAAGTGGCTAGAAATTAAAAGATGAGTAAAGATCATGGGTATTGTGATTTTATGCAGCCAATAAATAATTGAAGCTCTCATAGGTGAAAATCAAATAGTTCTCTTTGTTGGAGATGAAATGTGTAGTGCAAGTAAATTATTTTATTGTTTGGTAATTTAAAAATTAAAGCCCATGAGTAAATAAAGTAATATTTAAATGTTGGGCATTTAAAATATAAACTCATGGGTAAATGTTTTTTACATCCATTGTAATTTTTAAAATAAAAACTTTGAATGGGGCAATGAGATAAAATATTTCACAAGTTTTTTCACAAACATGAAATAAAGGGATTTTCATTGGTGGGTGAGAAGAAGGGTAAGTGAAAAGGTGAAAATGAAGATTTTTATAGCAAAGAGTTTTTCACAACAAACAAAATATTCTTTCAACTGCAAAGCAAGGCAATTTGCAGGGCAGTGGAGTGAGGAGCAAGAAAATAGAGAGCATGTTGAAGATTGTTCTGCAAGCAAAGGAATTTATTGATCTGTGGACTTGAATGTGCTAGGTGTCATCAAAATATTTTCATTTAGGGTTTTTCACTTTCTTTAAGTATAGGTTTTCTATTTTTGAATAGAGGTTGCACATTGTTTAGTTTTCATGGGAACATTTTGTAATAGGGGTTTACTGTATATTGCTAGTTTTTAGGTCTCTGGAGTAGTCTGAATTTTGGAATGAAGAATGTAATAACAACATAGTCATAGTTGAATATAAATGACATATCATTTTGGACTAGTTGTCTCCATTGTTCACTTTGCATAAATTTTTAATAGGAGTGATCAAAGATTGTTATTATTCAGCTTCTTGTCTTTTTTTGTATGTTTATTTGATGTTATTACTCTCATACAAAGAATGAGTTAATTTTTAGTAACATGAATGAAGGTTTATGCAACAGTGTGCTAGGTTTGCTAAGTATAACTAGTTTAGTTGTTGAATATCAATGGTGTAATGCATCATCTGATAGATATGCTTATGAAAAATTGAATGTTTTGTTAGGTTTTGAATTACATGGTCTAGATGACTCCACCCTCTGATATAGCATTGGTCTCTTAATGTTGCAGTTTCCTAAAACTGATTGTGAGCAACTACAAATTTTAAATCAAAAGTACTTATCAGTCCCAGTTAGTTTGTGTGTAGAACTTAATGATCTACATCTCTTAGTTTTGAATTAAACATTGTTATGAAGGTTAGCCAAACCTTTAGGGTACTGTGCCATTCAAACAATTGAAGGAGAAACATCTATTTATAGTGTGTTTGATACTTTAGCACATAAGTATCTATAAATATACTAATTGGGATTACCCTCCCTGGTTTAACAGAGCCAAAAGTGTAGGAGATTTCAGTCCCTGACTAAATCTCGTTCGTTGGCAACATCAACCCATTGATTCTGAATATGAGAGAGTGGCTACTCTTTAGGACTCATTACGTTTGTTGATTTGGGAACCAACAACATCCTGCATCACTTTTTCTTATATCCTAATCTTGTTGGCAACACAAGAGAAAACAACTCAGAGGGGGGGTGAACAGTTGTCATAGAAATTCAAAACTTATTAAACTTATTAACCCTTATTCTCATATCTAATTAATAACCATGAAATCACAAATCATCAACACATTAGAAACACACATAACACCAAGACTTCTTACGTGGAAACCCTGTTAGGGGAAAAACCATGGTGGAGGTTAATCCACAAGATTATACCCTGTTAAAATTATAAGAATAATAAATGGGGAATGCACATACATTTAGGCACACTGCCTAGAGCTCACTACTCAATTACAACAAGGCTTACTGCCCAAAGGAAGATACACTGTCTTACATAAACATTCGAATTACATATGTAGGATTTTGAACCAAGAAAATAGATTATGCTAATGCCTGATTACAATTCTAGTTAAGCAGATGAACACTTCTTCACTCTTCTTCACTCTTCTTCACACTCTGCTCTACCTTCGAACGATTTAGAACATTATTCATGCACACCATGCATTCAAATGGAATAAACAGTCACTTATATATATCCACAACAATAAATTACATCGTTACATGTCGGCTTCAACAAAATAATAAAAATGAATATAAAATATAGGCCCAAAACAAAAACAATTATCAATGTGAATCAACCAAGGTTGGTCACAACATAGTGAAGACCCAAAATAAGATCTTGGAACACGAAACACCTTCAAAAATTATTCCTCAAAGATCCACAACATGCTGCAATCACCCTGTCATCCATGAACATGAAAAATATCAACACGCAAGAGAAAATCAACAATTGCAAGCACAACAATCAATCTAGATGTGTAACATAGATAGAGAATGATATAGAAACATCCAAAAATATCATGAATCACCAGAGAAGCATCCGTAACAACTGAACTTATTAGAATCATATCATCTTCATTTAGGAACACCAACTGAAGCAACAAAAAAATTGTCAGAACACAAATCTTCATAACTTGATCAAATCTTCATGCAGATCTCTAAAACTCAATGTGGATAAACTAGATATACTTGAAAACAAACCCTTTAATCCACAACCTCTGATTATCAATGTACTGAACTCACCAACAGACTGAACTTCACTTCACCACTAACAACCTGCAACTCATTCAATTACAATTTTCTCAATATCCTCAACATATACAACTTATAATGCATTAATGCTAATAGTGTTGACATCAATGAAAACCACATATAGCAACACAACCACAACATCCAACAATCTACCCCTTTGGCATTGATGGCAACACATGATGTGAAAAACACCATCAACACAACTGTCTCTTAGCACTTACTTCCCCTTAGGTTTTGACTCTTTTCTCCTTGACTCTTTTACATGACTCTTCTCCCCAGATAGTTCACAGTTTTTCACATGACAAATATCTCTTTTCTCCACATAAAATCTTAACCACATATCTGAACATCTGAACATCTGACTACTCCCCCTAAGTAGTAGCCACCACAACATCAATCCAGATCAAGATATGACTATGAAATGCATAGACTAATGCAAAGCAATGCATCTTAGTTTTGATTAGGAGGGGAATCACTCCTAACTTCCCTCTGAGATACTCAAAATTATCTTTAGGCAATGTCTTAGTAAAGATGTTTGCAATATGTTCCTTAGTAGGCACATACTCCAATCTGACTTCCTTTTCACTCACCTTCTCTCTCAAAAAGTGAAACTTGATAGCTATATGCTTGGTCTTTGAATGCAGCACCAAATTCTTGGAAATGTTAATTGCACTTGAATTATCACAAAATATGGAAATAGGTTCATCATACACAACTCTAATATCCTTCAACATCTACTTCATCCACAATACTTGAGTACAATTGTTAGCAACAACAATGTATTTTTCCTTTGCAGTAGATAAAGAAATGGCATTCTGCTTCTTACTTAACCATAGAATCAACTTCTTTCCCAAGCAAAATGTGCCACCACTAGTAATTTTTTTTTCATTCACATCTCCTACCCAATCAACATCAGTAAAGGAACTCAAAGTAAGATAATCATCTTTAGGATACCATAGACCAAAATCAACTACCCCCTTCAAGTATTTGAAAATCATCTTCATAGTTGTCACATAAGATTCCTTAGGATCAACTTGAAATCTTGCAACAATACATACGACATTCATGATATCAGGCCTAGTTTGAGTCAAATAAAGCAATTCAACAATCATTGATTTGTGTCTAGTTTGATTTTCCTTCAGAGAATCATCATCTATTATCAACTTACATCCGGTCACCATGGGTGTACCACCTAGCTTTGAATCTTCCATACCAAATTTATTTAGCAATTCTTTCACATACTTGGATTGAGATATAAATATCCCTTTATCTGATTGAGTAATTTGTAATCCCAAAAAGAATTTCATCTCTCCAATCATAGACATCTCAAACTTAGTCTGCATCTCATTAGAAAACTTCATGCACAAACTATCATCTCCTCCAAAAATGATATCATCAACAAAGACTTCCACAATCAAATCTTTATCATCATCAATCTTGAAATACAAATTACTATCAACAGTAACTTTGTTAAATCCAAGCTTCAACAAATAATTTTCCAATCTAGCATACCAAGCACTATGGGATTGCTTAAGTCCATACAAATATTTCTTCAACAAACCAACCATGTCTTCCTAATCAGTCAATTGAAATCCACCAGGTTGCTCAACATACATTTCTTCTTCCAATTTGCCATTTAGAAATGTTGACTTGACATCCATTTGATAAACCTTGTAGTTTTTGTAAGTAGCATAAGAAAGAAACAATCTCATAGCTTCAATCCTTGCAATAAGGGAAAAAGTTTTTTCAAATTCAATTCCTTCCATTTGAGAATATCCTTTACACACTGGTCTTGCTTTGTTTCTAACAACTTCACCTTGCTCATTCAGTTTGTTTCTAAAGACCCATTTAGTTCCAATTACATTTTTATCATTAGGTCTTAGAACAAGAATCCATGTATCATTCTTCTCAATTTGTTGTAGTTCTTTCATTTCTTCAACCCAATGTTCATCTTTGCATGCTTCATTCACACTATTAGGCTTAGTCTTTGAAATCAAACAATATTCTTTTGCAATCTTTCTCCTGGTCTGGACACCTTTGTTCTTATCACCTATGATCTGATCTTCTGAATGATTTAATCTTACATACCTTGGAGTCTTAGGATGTTCTAGAACTTTAGGCTCTTGTGATCTCTCTTTTACATATTCACTAGTTTCGCCTTCCTCTTAATTTTCTTGATTCACCAAAATGATTTGAACTTGATTTGAAGTCTAAACTTTCTTTCCTGAACTATCATTCTGATCATCTGAATCATATCCGTAGGTTCCAAATGGTCTAGCTATGTCTTCATCAACCTCAACATTTTCACTTTCAACCATTTTCGTCAATCTCTTATTGTAGCATTGGTAGGCCTTGCTTTTAGTAGAATAACCAAGAAAGATTCCTTCATCACTCCTAGCATCAAACTTTCCTATATATTCATCTCTTATGATAAAGCATTTACTCCCAAATATTTTGAAGTACTTAATAGTAGGCTTGTGACCAAACCATAGCTCAAAAGGAGTCTTACTTGTATCACCTTTGATCTGTACCCGGTTGAGAGTGTAAACATCAATACTCACAACTTCTCTCCAGTAGATATGAGGAACATTTCCTTCCAGCATCATAGTTCTAGCAACATCTTGAATTGTCTTGTTCTTTCTTTCCACAACTCCATTTTGCTGAGGGGTTTGTGGTGCAGATGATTGTCTCTTTATCCCATGTTCTTCAAAAATGAACTAAACTCACTGGAAGTGAATTCACCACCTCTATTTGATCTCAAACATTTAATCTTCAGACCTATCTCAATCTCAACCATAGCCTTAAAGATCTTGAACTTCTCTAGAGCTTCAGATTTCTCCCTTAAGAAAGTAACCCACATCATTCTAGAATAATCATCAATGAGTAACATGAAATACTTGTATCCTTGTAAGCTTCTGACTCTAGAAGGACCACACAAGTCAGTATGCACAAGCTCCAACAATTCATTTGAACTATGTGGTTTTCTCTGAAATGAAATTCTAGTTTGTTTCCTTAACTGACATTCCTTGCATATGGAATTAGTAGGTTTCATCAACTTAGGAAGATCTCTCACAACCTTAGTAGAACTTATCTTGATAATATTATCAAAGTTAACATGACACATTCTCCTATGCCACAACCAACTTTCATCAACTTGAGCAATCAAACAACTTTTACTAGTAGCACTTAGGTGAAAGATATTACCTTTTGTTTTTGTACCTGACGCAATCACATTTCTGGAACTCCCCATATCCTACACTTTCCATCCTTGAATTGAAGATTGTATCTCGTACTTACCATCTGTCCAACACTTAAAATATTATGCTTCAGACCTTCCACATATAGGACATCATCAGTATTATGCTTACCATCAAGAGAAATGCATCCATTTCCACGGATCACACAAACTTTGTCATCACCAAATCTTACAACACCACCAACATACTTTTCCAAGCTCACAAACTTACTTTTATCACTTGTCATGTGATGAGAGCATCCATTGTCAATCACCCATTCATCTTTCTCTTCAACTCGAGTAGCTAGGGATTTCTCCACATTTGTACAACTAGAAGATTTAGTAGACATAGGATTATTTTCCTTGATAGCAATGAATACCCATTCATCCTCACTTCCATTTCCTTTATCAGATTCATCATCTGTCACACCTTCATCAACAACATAATAACACTTCCTTTGAAATCTAGGCTTGTTAGGTCTTGACTTAGGAACTCTTTCCAGACACCTTGATGTAAAATGACCTATCTTATTACAAGAGAAAAATTTAATAGGCAATTTCCCTTTATACTTACCTTCTCCTCTGGCTTCTCTCTTGACAATAAATGCTTCAAGCTCATCCAATTCTCTCTCTTATTCTTCAATCTTTCGCATTTCCTCTTCATACTTGAATACCTTTCTAGAAGAACTTTCACCCAGATCATATCTTTGTTTATCTCTTCCAGAAGTAGTAGCCATGAATGCAGATTCTACCTTAGGAAGGGCATCACCAAATTCACTCAGCTCAAAAGCAATAAGCTTACCAATCAACTTATCTCTTGTTACATTTATCATAGTTTGGAGCTCTTCAATAGCTATAACACTGACTTTGTATGCAATAGGCAAGGATGTAAGCACTTTAGCAACAATCTTTGATTCTTCCAACTATCCACCAATACATTTGATTCCACACACAAGTTCATTCACTCTTTGCATGAAAGTAGTAATATTAGCATCATCACCCATTCTCAACATTTCATATTTCCATTTCAAACTTTGTAGCTTAACAATCTTCACATTGGCATCACCTTCATACAAAGTTTCCAACTTTTTCCAAATCTCATAAGAAGTCTTTAGATCCATAACATTTGTCATCTCAAAATCAGTCAAAGCACTCAACAATGACTCCTTAGCCTTGATATTGTATTCAACTTCCCTAATCTCAGTAGTAGTAGTAGGAACATTATGTGGGATAACATGAATACCTATTACTTGTAATGCTCTAGTAGGGTTCACCAATGCATCTCAGATGACACTCCATTCGAGTCTTCCACAAAGAATAATTTGTTCCATCAAATCTCAGACTATCCTTCTTATATGTCGCCATCTCAAACCACCTCAAGTTGTTAAACTTCTTCCAAGGAACTTGCTCTGATACCAATTGTTGGCAACACAAGGGCAAACAATTGAGAGGGGGGGTGAATCAGTTGTCACATAAATTCAAAACTTATTAAACTTATTAACCCTTATTCTTAGATTTGATTAATAACCATGAAACCACAAATCATCAACACATCAGAAACACACATAACACCAATATTTTTTACATGGAAACCCTGTTAGGGGAAAAACCACGGTGGAGGTCAGTCCACAATATTATACCCTATTAAATGTATAATAATAATAAATGAGGAATGCACATGCATTCAGGCACACTGCCTAGAGCTCACTGCTCAATTACAACAAGGATTACTGCCCAAAGGAAGACACATTGTCGTATAGAAACATTCAGATTACATCTGCAGGATTTTGAACTGAGAAAATAGCATCTGCTAATGCCTGATTACAGTTTTGGTTAAGTACATGAACACTTCTTCACTCTTCTTCACACTCTTCTCTACCTTCGAATGATTTAGAAAATCATTCGTGCACACCATACATTCAAATAGAATAAATAGTCACTTATATATATCCGCAACAAGAAATTATATCGTTACATCTGGGCTTCAACAAAATAATAAAATAAATATAAACTGTCAGCCCAAAATAATAACAATTATCAATGTGAATCAACCAAGGTCGGCCACAACATAGTGAAGACCCAAATAACATCTTGGAACATGAACCACCTTCAAAAATAATTCCTCAAAGATCCACAACACACTACAATCACCATGTCGGCCATGAAGATGAAAAACATGAACACGCAAGAGAAAATCACCAATTGCAAGCACAACAATCAATGCGGATGTGCAACATAGATAGAGTACAATCTAGAAACATCCAAAAACATCATGAATCAAGAGAAGCATCCACAACAACTAAACTTATTAGAATCACATCATCTTCATTCAGGAACACCAACTGAAGCAATAGAAAAACTGTCAGAACACAAATCTTCATAACTCGACAAATTTCATGCGGATCTCTGAAACTCAATGTGGATAAACTAGATATACTCAACAACAAACCCTTTAATCCACAGCCTCTGATCATCAACATATTGAACTCACCAATAGACTGAACTTCATTTCACCATTGACAATTTGCAACTCATTCAATTATAATTTTCTCAATATCCTTGACATATACAACTTCTAATGCATTAATGCTAAGCAACACAACCACAACATCCAACAAATCCACCTCCTAATCTCATCATTAGTGATGTGCAAATTCCTAATCCATGATTAGGATGTGTCACATCCTCCAACTTTTGCAAGTTGGCTCCTAATCCTCATTAGCCACCTAACCTTCCCCTAATCATTGATTAGCTAGTCTAATTAGCCCCTTGGTCAAGTCTCCCCATCCCCCAAGGAATTTTTAATTCATTTTTGTCTTCCCAAGGTCCTTTTGAGGAATTTTTAATTCCTCTCTCATCTCCCAAGGAATATTAAATTCCTTTTATCCTTTCCATGCACATTACAAAGGAATTTTTAATTCCTTTGGTCAATCTCTTAATCTCATCCATTGATCTCTATCAATCAATCTTGACCATTCATCCATTAGCCTCCAAAATCTCTATATCCAAAACTTAGCCATTTTCACATCTCTCACCCATTTTCCACTGGAGCATCATTATGCTGTCAAAATTTTGAGTGAGCACACATCCAAACGAACATTGTGGGAAAATCTACACAACATGAGACTTGGTATACTGGTTTGAACTCCTCATCACCCAATCTTGAGTGTTTTCCATGGGATTTAGTTGTTTGCTTGATTTCTTTCATTTAGGTAGATTAAAAAAATTGCACACACCTTGAAATACTTAATAGTAGGAATTCTTCCACACTATAGCTCATCGGGGTTCTTAGTACTGTTTTCTCTTGCTTGAATTTGATTGAACACGTAACAAAAGTTTGAATATCTTCTCTCCAATAAAATTCTGGTAGACCAACTTCAGTAATCATTGATCTGACAACTTCTTGAATTGTTCTATTTTTATTTTCAACAATTCCATCTCGCTGAGGAGTTATCAAAGAAGATAATTGTCTTTATATTCCATGAACTTCATAAAACATATTAAACTCATGGGAGGTCAATTCACCACCTCTTTCAGACCTTAAGCATTTTATTCTCATTTTTACTTCATTCTCAACCATAGCTTTGAATATCTTGAATCTATCTAATGCATCATATTTCTCTCTAAGAAATGTAACCCAATGTATACCTAGAGTAATCATCAATCAAAAGCATAAAGTACCTTTCACCTTGTATACTTCTCACTCTTGTAGGACCACATATATCTATATGAACTAAATCTAGTAGTCCAGTAGTATATTGTTCCATTGATTTGAAGTTGTTTCTTGCTTGCTTCCCAAAATAACAATTAACAGGCTTTTTAATCTTTGGTAAATCTCTCACGGCTTGCACTTCACTAATCCTCACCAAATTATCAAAATTCATATGGCACATTCTCCAATGCCATAACCAACTATCATTAATCTGAGTCATAAAGCAACGCTCATCAACACCTTTAAGTTGATATATATTTTCTTCAAACTTATTTCCTGCAACAATCACTATTCTAGATCCTTTCCCAATTTCAAATTTCTCATCCTTGAATACAAGATTATATCCTTTACTACACATCTATCCAACACTCAAGAGATTATGCCTTAAGCCCTTAACATAGTAGACATCATCAGTATTATACTTTCCATCAAAACTTACTGAAACTATCCCATAGATCTTAGCACTAGTATCATCTCCAAACATAACTAAGCCTCCATCATATTTTTCAAGTTTAACAAATTTACTCTTATCATCGGTCATGTGATGTGAACAACCATTTTCAACAACCCAATAGTTCTTTTCTTGTTTGGCATATAGGGAAGATATTACAACATCTTCCTTTTTCTCTTTCTCCTTCTCTAGAGGTCATCCTTTCACCTATATTTCAAAATTAGTAGAAGTAGGTTCATCTTTTATAGCCAAAAACAAGCATTCATTGTCATCAAAATATTGATAATCAGATTCCTCATTAGAAATACTAGCATTCTCATTCACATAATATGCTCTATTGATCTTTTTACCTTTGTTTTCTTTCTCAAATATTTGTGTGTTCCTCTTAGCTCTTTCTGAACACCTCGAAGCATAGTGACCTATTCCTCCACAACTAAAACATTTAAAAGGTAACTTACCTTCATACTTGTCAGAGCCTCTCCTCATTCTTCTTACAAAGTTAGCTTCTACTTCATCAAGATTCTCTTCATCCAGATCTTCAGCTCTTGTAGCCTTGAAAGCAGTTTATGATTTGGATCCATTTCTCAAATTCAAATTTCTCATTTCATAAGATTTCAGAGTTCTCAATAACTGATCTTTAGTGTAGGTCTGTAGTCTATATGTTCTTCAATAGCAAACACCTTTTCACTTTATGCATCAAGTAGAGTCCTAATAAATTTCTTTTCAATCCTAGGTTCATCTACTGAATCACTAAATCCTCGCATTCCACCTACCACTTCATCTACTCTTTGTGCATAGGATTTAATGTTCTCATCTTGAGACATATACAGGAGCTCAAACTGTATTTCCAAATTCTACAACTTTGCTTCTTTGAACCTTTCATCTCCTTCATGCACCTTTTCTAAAGTATCCTAGACCTCTTTAGCAGTCTTCAGATTTTGAACTTTAATCAACTCGAAATGTGCAAGACTATTCTTCAAAATGAACTTCACCTTATTATTCACTTCATGCACCTTGATTTCATTAGCTATACTCAGACCATTAGTAGGAGTGTAAGCAGTCTTGTACTCTTTCTCTACATCATATCTACTATACTCCATATATTCTTCCATCAATATTTTCCAGATAGCATAATTGGTTCCATCGAACTTTAGATACTCAAAAATGATCTTTATTGAAATCCTAAACCTTAAGCGGTTAAGCTCCTCTCCAAAGTACCAAGATCTGACACTAATTGTTGAAAAATACAACTAAGAGGGGGGTGAATCATTTGTGAAAAAAAATTAACATTTACAAACTTTTACTAGAAATTAGATCAATCACAAATCTTTTACTCTACTAGAATGATTAAAAAAAATTGTAACTATTATTCATTTGTGAGGCTGGATTGAGACAATATCTCCTAGCAAAATTTCTCATTGTGGTTTTTCCCCTTTTAGATTTTCCACACACATCTATTGTTATGTGGTGTTGTGCATTGTGTTGATCTTTCATGTTTTTGTTTGTGTTTTAAAAATTAAGTTATAGTTTGCTCTAGAGGGTTTGAGATTTGATTGAATATTGATTCACCCCCCTTCTCAGTATTTTGGTGTGTGTTCATCAATTGGTATTAGAACCTAGTTCCTTAGAATAATTCTAACATCTTGGGGAAGATTCGGGATGGCAAAAGAAGGATCTCATTGCCTAGGTTTGATGGAAAAAATTTACATTTTAGAGATTTTGGATGGAAACTCATCTATCCTCTTTGGGGTATGGTGTTTGGCAATTTTTAAAAGATGGTTATGTTGTTCTTGCTACTCCTTCAAATGATCTAGTTGAGATCAGAGCCTATGAGAACAATGGAAAGAAAAAGAATGATATGTTGAGTGGGCTATTAGATTCTAACCTGGTAAAGGTGATGTGTTACAAGTCAAAAAAGGAAGTCTGGGATAAGCTGGGTGGAATTTATGAAAGATACATCAAAGTAAAGTAAGCAAAGTTGTAGATATACAAAGGAAAGTTTGAGAATCTAAAAATTTTAGAGGATGAAGATATTGCAGGATATGTGCTATGAGTTGATGAAATTTTCAATGCAATTAGAGGACTTGGTGAAGATATTGAAGAATCTATGGTAGTAAAAAAGGTAGTGAGATCTCTTCCTAAAACTTATAGTCCTAAAATATCTTCTATTGAGGAAGCTATAGATTTGGATAAAATTTCAATGGATCAATTATATGGTTCCCTTATTATATTTGAAATGAGAGATTTTGATAAAGGTCCTAAGAAGGAAGCAACTTTCAAAGCTGGTAAGAAGGAAATATATGAAGAATCTGATCCGAATAGTGACATTGATGAGGAAGAAGGGATTTTTTAAAGGAATCTGAAGATAGGTATCGACAAGTACAAAGGTAAGCTACCTTTCAAATGTTTCAAGTGTGGAGAGGTTGGTCATTTTGCTTCAAAATATCTCTTGAAAGATTTTGATAAGAGAAGTAAAGAGCCTAGAAGAAATAAGGTTAAGAAGAGTCTCTACTCTATGGAAGATTTTTTCTCTACAAAAGATGATGATTTTAGTGGTTTGAATAATAAAGATGAAGTCTTATTCTTGGCTTCCAAGAAGATTGAAGATAAAGCTAAAGATCCAAGTGTTGTGTGTACTAATTTTCATGCAAAGGATGAATAAAATTCATGGGTGATTGACAATGGTTGTTCAAACCACATGATAGGAGATAAGAGCATTTTTATCAAACTTGTGAAGTGGAATGGTGGCATAGTCAAGCTTAGAGATGATACTTCAGTGCAAATATGTGGAAAAGTTTCAATAAGTATTGATGGAAAGAGTAGAAAAGAAGATGTTATTTATGTTAAAGTACTCTAGCATAACCTTCTTAGTGTGAGTCAAATGTGCAAAAATGGTTACAATCTCTTATTCAATAAAAAATGGATGTGAAATCAGAAAAGAAAAGTCTGGGCAATTAGTTGCTAAAGGATCTAGGACAAGTGGTGATATATATAGTCTAAGAGATGTCAATGGGAAAAAATTTCTTCTAGGACAAGCAAGTGAATTTTAGTTGTGGCATAGGAGAATGGGACACATTAACTTTGACAATCTTATGAAGATAAACTCATTGTATGTGGTAAGAGATATGCCTAAGATAATAAAGCCTGCAAGTACAATTTGCAAGGAATGTCAGTTTGGTAAGCAAACAAGGATAAGTTTCAAGTCTAAAGAATATTCTTCTTGTAGACCTTTAGAGTTGGTACATACTGATTTGTGCAGACCTATCAAACAATTTTTTTGAAAGGATAAAGGTATTTCATTTTTTTTTATTAATGATTTCTCTAGGATGGCATGGGTTACATTCTTGAAAGATAAATTTGATGCCTTTAGTAGATTCATTATTTTCAAGTCAATGGTTGAGAATGAAATGAATGCAAAGATCAAATGTTTGATGTCTAATAGAGGGGGTGAATATACTTCAAATGAGTTCAATTATTTTTGTTAGGAACATGGAATAAAGAGGCATCTATTTTTTGTAAGAAATCCTCAGTAGAATGGGATTGTGGCAAGGAAAAACAAGACTATTCAAGAGATGGAAAGGACCATGTTGATGGAAGAAAATCTATCTGTGAACCCTAAATCTGCATACTTCAAACAATGACCACAATTAGTTTAGTTAGTCAATTTAAAATAAGCAAACCTAACATTCCTATGAAATATTCAATCATGTTAAAATATGCAAACTAGATAAATAGAACAAAGACAACTAAATGAAAGCACATGAAAAAATGATCAAACCCTACATAATGGATTGGTGCTACTTTGATGTGAAAAGAGCCCTTTCCCAATCCTTGATAAGCTCTTAGATGATGGATGAAATGTGTTTGATGAGTGATCAAGATGAAAATGCTTGAGATGGTGTATCAAGTTGTGTCCCTCACATCAATAGAAGAATCCCCTATTTACAGAATAGAAGGATAGAAGAATGAAAGATAGGAGGAATGTGGGATAAAAGACAAACCAATGACAAGATGCCACTTTTCAACATGTCAATGGGGGAAGGTTGTGCACATTTTCGTCATTGTGCATGATAAATGTTATTAGGTGGATTTTGAAATTTGAAAGTTGGCTTGTTGGAGGGAGAAGAAAGAGTCTTAAATGCCAAGTTGGAGACAAGTAAGAGACAATATAAGAGGAGTTAATGCCATGTTGGAGGACAAGTCCTTTTGGAGGGACTTTTTGAAATTTGAACCATATTCCATAAAGATGCCATTTTTGAATGAAAAATGAAGATTTAATAAATCAATTAAATTGATTTATTTGCACAAGTTGCAAAATCTAGAGAATTGGAGGATTAGGATTAGCATTAATCATGATTTGACTAATTTTAATGGAGGTTAGTTGATTGTTACATTCAACTTAAATATTTGGATTTATTTAAATTAAATGAGAAGATAAAGAACATTAGAGATTTAATTAAATATTTGGATTTATTCAATTAAATGAACTTTAGGAGATTAATTAAATAAAATTGATTTATTTAATTACAAAGAAGAATATGATTTAATCAAATAGAGTGATATATTTAATTAGATAAAGTTGATTTATCCAATTAAATAAAGATTGATTTATCTAATTAAAAGAGGAAATATGATGAATTTTAATCAGATAAAGATTATTTGATTAAAATGGTTAGTAGAGGGATGATTAAGGACGAGTTGAAATTAGTGAGTTAGGATTAGATGCATGTATATTTTTTGTGTCTACACTATATGATGTCTATTGGAGAGAAGCAATTCATACTACAATGTATGTTTAGAATAGAGGATTGTTGAGATTGAACAACACTAAAACTCCTTATGGGCTATGGTATGGAAGGCCTGCAACTATCATGTATTTTATAGTTTTTGGAAGCAAATGCTATATCAGGAGAGATGAAGGTGTGTTAGGGAAGTTAATTCAAGGGATGATGAAGGTATCTTTTTGGGATATTCATCTTAGAGTAAAACATACAGATGCTAGAACAAAAGATTGGGAAGAATAGTTGAAATCACTAATGTGAAGGTTGATGAAGATCTACATTAGAATTTGAATGAAATTGAGGACTATGGCACCTCCCTGCTTAGATGAATAAGAAGAAGAAGAATTTGAAGAGAAGGAAAAAACTATAGAAAAGAATACCAAGACCCTTGCAAAGTATGTTCAAAGAAATCATTCAGAAGATCAGATCATTGTTGAAAAAAATGGAGTGTTGACCAAAAGAAGGCTTGCAAAGGCAAGTGAACAAGTAATTTTTTGTTTATTATCAAAGGTAGAACCCAAAACTTTTTATGATGCTAGAAAGGACGATGGATGGATGCAAGCAATGGAAGAAGGGTTGAATCAGATTGAGAAGAATCAGACTTGGGAATTGGTTCCAAGGCATGCAAACAAAAATGTGATAGGAACAAAGTGGGTTTTCAAGAATAAATTGAATGAGGAAAGAAATTTTTTAAGAAACAAAGCTAGATTGGTTTTTAAAGTCTATTCACAAGTAGAAGGAATTGATTTTGAGGATACTTTTTCTTTGATTGCAAGGATGGAAGCAATCTAGGTGTTTCTTGCTTTTTCTACCTACAAGGACTTAAAGGTTTATCATATGGATGCCAAGTCAGCTTTCCTAAATGTAGATATGGAAGAGGAAGTCTACATAGAGAAACCTAATGGATTTCAGTTATTAGAAGAACCTAACATGGTGTGCAGACTCAAAAAGGCATTGTATGGTCTAAAATAATTTTCTAGGGTTTGGTATGCAAGGTTGGATAAGTACTTGATTTGACAAGGATTCAAGAAAGGTACCATAGATAGTAATCTCTACTTCTAAATTGAGGATGAAAGAATCTTGATAGTTATTATGTATGTTAATGACATAATATTTGGTGGTAATGATAAGATGCACAAGATGTTTTCTAAAGAAATGCAAGAGTTTGAGATGTCTATGATTGGTGAATCATATTTCTTTCTTAGTCTTCAAATTACTTAGTTGAATGATGGTATTTTTATTTCTCAAGAAAAGTATGTCAAGAAGATGTTGAAGAAGTTTGGCATGGAGGATAGTAAACTAGTCAGTACTCCCATGGTTACTAGTTTTCATTTGAGCAAAGATGACGAGTCTCCCTTAGCTAATCAAAAGTTATATAGATCTATGATTGGAAGTCTATTGTATTTAACTAATTCAAGACCTGATATCATGCATGCAATATGTTTGGTTGCAAGATTTCAATCTAATCCTAAAGAAACACATGTGAAGGCAATCCAAAGAATCTTAAAATATTTAAAGAGTACTCCATATTATGGCTTATGGTATCTAAAAGGTAATGAATTTTATTTGAGTGCTTACAATGATGTTGATTGGGCTGGTTGTGTTGATGATAGAAGGAGTACTAGTGGTGGTGCTTTATTTTTAGGAAGAAAATTGGTTTCATGGCACAGTAAAAAATAAGATTTGGTATCCTTGTCCCATGCAAAGGCATAGCATATTGTTGCAGCATCTTGTTGTACACAAGTATTTTGGACGAAGCAAACATTAAAGGATATCAAGATACAATATCTTGAGCCTATTCCTATTTTGTGTGATAATACAAGTGCTATCAATATTTCCAAGAATCTAGTGATGCATTCTAGAACCAAGCATATATTAATCAGATATCACTTTTTGATAGAGAAGGTTGCAGATAACAAAGTGAAGTTGAAGTATGTTTCAAAAAAGGATCAAATTGTAGATACTTTCAAAAAGACTCTTATAAAGGATACTTTTGACTATCTCCAATAGAAGTTAGGGGTAATTTACCCTCCTTCTTGCTAGATGCATAGTTGGTACATCTGTCTAGGGGAAGTAATTCATGCCATATTCTTATTCCTGGATTGATGGGTACTACCTCTTATGGGGAGTTGGTAGTGGTTGTTGCTAATAGGGGGAGCTTGTAAATTGTTTCAAGGAGGAGAGAATGTACATCAAAGGGGGAGAAGGTTGAAGAGGAGAAGGTTTGCTTGAAAAGGGAGAGAAAAAGTTTCCCTTTGTCCTTGATGAAAAAGGGGGATAAGAGCATGCATGTTGGATTGGTTTTGCCATCAATTCCAAAGGGGAGATTGTTACAATTTGGTTGCCATTGACGTCAAAAGTATGTTGGATTTTGTTGCAGTTTGTTCATCAATGTTGCAATCTAGCTATTTGGTTTCCAAAGTCTCTGAGAGATGCTCCACATTTCTCCACTGGTGATGTTGTGCTCCTATAGTTTGGAAGTTAGCTTCATATGTTGTCAGGGCATGTGTGATTCAAGTTTCATATTTTTTGTATTATCGGAAAGGTGTTTTGTAAGTGGCAATTTAAAGACAGAGTTGTTTCTATGAGGATGCTCACAGAGGTGGAAAGTTTGGATTTGCATTCCTTCGTGTTTCAGATATGATCATGTAGTTTAGGAGTTAAATTTTTTATGTTGTGAAGGTGCTATTTTCAAAGGTTCGTGTCATATATCATTTTGTAGAAAAAGTTGTGAGTGATAGTGTTCGAGATTGTATTGTCTGGTGATTGGTTTCAATGTTTGTTGGCTTGTGCCAACTTTTTTCTACTTGAAGTTGTAAAAGGATTGTATGGAAGCATTCCTAAAGATCATGTGATGTTTTTTGTTTCTCCACATGTTTCTTGTTTTCTTTGGAACAGGTTGTGGTCTAGAATTAAGGTGTTGTTGGGTTATGCTTTTTCCTGGCTAACTCAGGTGTGCTAAAGGTGTGTGCCACAAGTTCTTGGTTGCATGGAGTTTGAGAAGTGTTTGAAGGTGTTGTATGTGTCATTTAGACTCATCTGGAAGAATTTTGAGTAATGTTTAATCGTTCATGTGTACCACCGTATTTTGAAGACTAATGTGCTACCAGTTTCATGTTTTCTTTCTTAAGGCCGACCTAATTTGAAATTTTGAAGCATGTGGATGTTGTTCTTTCAAAACTGAAGTTGTGAAGAGTGTTTAGGACTAGGTTAAGCATATGTTGGAATCTTCAAGGAATGTTCCTCTTCTTGATGTTGTCTATAGTTTATTTTATGGCTTGCCCTCTACACATTCCATGTTGTTGTTTGATCTTTGGCCGACTTTCAATTGTAATATTCTTTATTGTAGGTCGACATATGTAATGTAATCAATGTAATAGGGTAAAAGTACAAAGTTGTGTCACACTTTCGGCCAAATAAATAGTTTTGATTGAAATTTTTTTGACTTAAATAGTTTCGATCGAACCACTTTCGCTCAAAACCACGTGGCCTATACGTGGCACATAGAGTTTCACGCAAAACCCTTTTGCTTGAAATCATAAAATTTGAATTTTTCCCTTTGTCGCATCGAAATGTGGCTTATTTTATGTGCGGGGTTTTAGTAGAAAGGGTTTCGATCAAAACCCTTTCTACCAAAACTATCTATGTGGCATCCTAGTTGGAAGCCAACTCAAATTTTTTAGATTTTTTTGAAACTTTCAACTTCAACTAAGTATTTATTCGATTGGAATGATTTAAAAAAAGAAAGAAAGGAAAATACCTTTTTGTAGATCTCGGAGTAATAATTACAAATATGTAATTTTTTAATATTTTGATTAGTTTTAATATTATATTTTTTTAAATAATGCAAGTAGGTTGTTAAAGTTAAAAAAGACGTCAATTAGAAATTAAAAAAATAGTAAAACATATTAATTTTTTTTTGAAAAAATATATGGTTCACTAGAGGAGAGAATCCTCTTCAAAAGGATATAATTGGTTTTTTGAAAATAACTAAAAAAATTGACAATAGTTGACATCAAATGAAAACTGTCAAATTTTGACAAGTTTGACTTTAAAATGTTATTACGAGAAAAATATACATCAATTTTTTAAAAAAAATCCATACACTAAATATTGAAGTTACCTTTTTGGAGAAAAAAATCAAGGGAAAATGAAGTCTTTTTCTATTTGTTTCTTGATGTCAAGTGAACGTCACTTTTTCTTGAAATTTTCAGCATTCCAGAATCTACTCTTAAATTGATAAAAAATAATCAAAACAACTTTTAAAAAATCTAAAAAGTTACAAGAATAAACTTCATCAATATTTCTACATTTCATTAGTTTACATCATTTTGAAATTCAAAACATAAAGACCACTTTTATGTGGTTGAAGTTCAATTTTTTTTTGCTATTGGTTGATTCCTTTATAAAGTGTGGCATAGGTCAGTACTTTTACCCAATATCATGTATATATTATAAACCTAGTTGATCTAGGTCGAGTAATCATTCATAGGAGAGTCGATGATGTGTAATGCAATATGATTTTTATGTAAGAAATTGAAAGAGAAAGAGTATAAGTGATAGATCTTGTCCGAATTCATCTTGAAGAAAGTTTTGTGATAGAAGGGAAGTGAAGAGTATGACTAATTATTTTTTTGAGGCAGTGAGCCAAAGGAAAATATTCTTGAAAGTTGAAAATAGTGAGCCAATTAGCTGCAAAGAAGATATTTGAAGTTGCAGATTTTTTCAAAGCAAAATTGCAATCATCAAAAGAGAAGGGAAAAATCAAAATTACAATCATCAAAAGGATTGAGCTTCATTGTCAGATTCAAGCAGTAGAAGGACTATCATTTTGTAATGTTTTCTAAGTTTGTTCTCAGTTCAAGGAGTAGTTGCTTTCATGGGTTGTAGCCCTAAAAAAAAGTCTGTAGGAAGTTGTAGCTTCCTTGGGAGTGACCCTAAAACTTTTCTACAGGGACTAGTAGCTTCCTTGGGTTGTAGCCCTAAAATTGTTGGTATAATGTTGTCATTGATGTCAAAAAGGGGATGTACGTGTGATATTATAGATGGGAGAGCGTTGGCATGATGCCATGGAGAACAAAGCTTCAGGTTTTGGAAGTTTTTGTGATGATTGATAGAGGAAGGAGCATGTTGTGAAATTGTTGCAAAGTTGCTCAAAAATTTGCAATGTTGTCATGAAATGTTTGTTGAATGAACATGATAATTGAGAGGGGGGGTGAATCAATTGTAACAAATTAAAACATCAAAATCCTCAATAGTAATCAGATCCACATGCATTCATTAAACCCTTATTCTGTTAAAGTGATTGAGCATGAAATGTAAATAATAGAAATTGAAATAACAACACCATATACAAGAGAACACCAAATTTATGTGGAAAACCCAATGAGAAAAAAACCATGGTGAGGATTAGCTCACAATATAATTGCAAAATCAGTACAAGGGCTCACTGCCAGAATAGGACACACTATCCAAAAAGGCTCATAGCTAGGGCTCACTATCACATAAAGAAATACAAGAAGATAGAAGAGAAATGTTACATATTAGAGAATATGTTCTCAATGCAACAAGGAATCCACCACAAACGCTCCAACACTTTCATAGCCTTGCTTGAAAAATTTCAAACACCTTTAGCTCACTACTTTCAAGAATCCAATACTTTGAATTTTGCACTGTTTTGCTCAGATTTGCATCATACACAACACTCACATTGATCTTGCATCTATCTTGCTTCTCTCTTTCATCTCACAACAACATTAATCTTATTCATATCAACCTCAACCTCAAAAACCTTCTCTAAGGTTGGAAACTATTTGTTACACTTACAAATTCAAATTAGATTGACACCTAAACATTCCTGCAATGGATAGGAATGAAGGTGATCCATATAAATCCTTAATTAGGACCCAAATAAATCCTAACACACCTTAACACACTTTCACAAGCCTCACATGTAGTGTTAACACAAGGTTGGCCAACACCCATGCTAAACACCATAAACATTAAGTACACACTTCCTTAAATCAATCTGAAACTTCCAAATAACAAAATTCACTTGAACGCGATCTAGAATAATCCTCGAACCACTTGAGATCCGTCAAACACTTCATCCAAACTTGCATCATATAAATACTTCAACTCAAAACAACTGGTAAACCCTATTCGCACATTAGTGCATGAAATACACACTATATTGTATTAAATCAAGTGAAGCCTTGAATTAAGAAAGATACAACCATTATAAGAAACTTCCCAAATCCACACAACCTAAAGCCAAACAATAGAGAAATGCAAAGCAAATACATTTCTCCAGGCTACAAAAAACATTATTGAAAAACTGGTTCACACACTAGTGAAAGTATCTCACTCTGTACAACAATCCAAAAACCCAAAATTTGAATATAGCAACCTGTAACAACCTTGGAAATCATATCAAATATTCACAAGAATAGCATCAAAATAGAAGAAACACGAAGCACAATACTAGATCGCATTTTGAACACTTGCACAACACTATTTTCTATCTATCAAATTTTCTCAAAAGCACTTGGAAACCAAGTACCAGAGACATCATCTCAACACATTACACTATTCCAACACATCTCCAAACTCTATAACATAAAAATAGCTCCATGTACTCACAACACTTCCTCAATATCTAAACTACACATGCACAACCTACATCATCTTGTTTTCCTTTTTTTCACAATTTTCTCAATATCCTCGACATCTTCATCATGCAACAACTTAACAAGTAGTTGACATCAATGAGAACACCAACTAGTAGCCATCCTATTGACATCAATGATAACACCTTCATACTTGCAACAATGTTGTCATGACACCACAAAGGTGGTTTCCAACTATTTGAGGTCAAATCAATATGCAATTTTGATATGGGTTTTTTAAGAGCTTCTCAGAAATGTGTTTTGATGTCCTAGAGAGTGTGTGATGGATTCATAAATATTTTATGTGTGCTTTTGATCAAATTTAGGGTTTGTTGGTAAACCCTAAGGGTTGCAGCCATAGTGATGAACAACATTTCTATTTTGATGTTGACTATCTATTGGCGGTTTTTGGGTGCTTGAGTGATAACTTAAGCCATTGAGGTCATTTGGGCAACTGACCCCCTTTCCTAGTAATATCGACCTAACAAATATTCACAACTATAATGTTTCCCTAAGTTGTGAGAAAAATATTTGTCCTTGGAATGATCAACGACTGTGGTTGAGGCTTGAAGATCAACAACCTCCTCACCATCTTGATGCATATGTGGTGGGTCCCCATTTAGCCCTGCGAGATAGTGGGCAATGGTGGAAATCGAGCAATGATGATCAGACGATGCCCATAGAGTGTATGGTGGGACCAAATAAAGTGTGAGGCAAAAGGAGTGGATGACATGTGAAGACAAGTGGCATTGAATGGTTGGTTGATATGTTAATTCACATCGTTGTTGTGAATTGTACAATGTTGACGAAGATGACAAGTGGCATTTTCCTACTAGACTGCTGAAGATTTGGTGGGCCTATGTCTTTGGCTTGCAGGATAGCAGGCTTGTGATGTGTGTCCTAGTGGAAGCCATGGTATGTAAGCTGCTTATGATAGAGATCAATGACGATTATCAAACAGATCTTTAATCTAATGGTCATGATTTAAATTTGAGTGATACATGTGGATTGTCAGATGATGGCCTGCAAAGAATAGAGATCAATGGCTCAAATTTTAAATTGTGATTCTTAATGGCTATGCCTGTGTGAATGAGGGCTTTTCTTGAGATGACGATGCCGAGAAGAATTTAATTGGTCTAATTGCACCAACAACCAATATAATGGAATATTTGAGGTGGTAAATGGTAGCACAAAATGTGACAGTGATTGAGATCAAAATCAGATCAAACAAATAAGGGAATGCATTTAATGCATATCAGTTTCTAGGGTTTTACAAGTTGCTATACTAAGAAAATTCACTGAACCTGTACAACATGATGATTGTGTGAGTAGCTCAAAGAAGAGGTGGCGCGCTAAAGAAGATAATGTGTAAACCCTAGTAGAAGATCTAAACAATATGTGTGAATCTTGAGGAAATTGTTGCAGGTTGGTGAAAGAGATACAAAACTGAAAAATAAAATTTTTAGCTAATACCGCAATATGAAGTGAGTGATGCATGTAGTGCATTGTAGAGAGTATATATTCTAAGCTATTTGAGGTTGATAGAGGATGCACTTATTGAAAAAGGAGAGTATAGAGTAGAACAGAGGTGGTGCAGTGTAGAGATTGAGTTGCAGAGGCTGCAATAGGAATTTGATCAGTTGCAACACTGAATTATGTTCAAGTGAACAAATTGTAACATTTTATTTTATAAATATAATTGGTGGGTGCCATTAGATATCTGGGTAGATACTTAGAGTAGGGAGTGGGTGCTTCCTTGGATTAGGTGCTCCTAAAATAGGGGATTGGTGTCTCCTTAGGGTTGGTACCCTTAAACTTTGTAACATAACTTTTGATTGTGAGGCTGGATTAAGGCAACAGATCCTAGTAACATTTCTCACCATGTTTTTCCCATCTTGGGTTTTCCACGTATATCTTGAGTTATGATCTATTGAATGTGCATGCTTATCCTTTTGAATATGTTGTTTAATCTTCTATAATAGAGTTAAAATGAATCATTTTATCAAGTTATTTTAGGTCTAGATTTTAAGTCATCTACTGATTCACCCCCCTCTCAGTAGATAATTGTGTTTCAACAAAAAACAACTTAGTTGTAATTTTTATTCATTTGTGAGGATGGATTAGGACAATAGCTCCTAGCAACATTTCTCACCATGGTTTTTCCCCTTTGGGGTTTTCCACATACATTTGGTGCTATGTGGTGTTGTGCATTGTGTTGATCTTTCATGTTTTTGTTTATGATGTAAAGATTAAGTTATAATTTTATCCAAAGGTTTTGAGATTTGATTGTTCATACTAATTCGCCCCCCCCCCAAGTATTTTGGTGTGTGTTCATCAATGTTAGTCAACAAGCCAAAGGTTATGCAACTAATCTCAACAACTACTCACGTGCTTGCTTTTATAAAAGAAAGAATTGCATAGAAGTGTCAAGTGGTAAATCATGTGCATCTAAACCATGCATTTACAAAACTATGTCGTCACATACAACATACAAAGTGGCCCCCAAGAACGTATAACCCATGTTGTATTCATATCACTAAGATGTGACATAATTAAATACTTATTTTTAGATTATTAACATTATTATTTTATTATGGAAGGTGTATAATACACCTTTTTAAACAATGTTAAAGGACAATAGCTTCCTTCTCTTTATCTCCTATTGTGTAGCCTTCTAGTCTTTTTTCTTTTCTCTTACATGTATCTCTTTCCTCCATCTTCTTCCTCACTAATGAGTCCAAATAATGGCTCAATTTTGATAGGGTTTATCATATATTTGTTGTTGATACTATAGACTTTGGCACTTGGTTATTGACATTCTCCATGTTATTTCCCTATATTTATGAACCTTGGGCATGAACTTATCCTTGTGACTTTTGATGATGTTAACATGATATGTGGATTATCTATATTAATTTTACATGTGGTTGAATGAATGTTACTTTAAGGTGATTATGGATATGCAATTGTTTTGTGCATGCTAATGTTATTATGTAGGTTCATTTTAAGGTGTTGATATAAATGAAGCCTACAAAGTAGAAGAAGTTTTTGCCAACTGGTTGGTTGCTAAGGAAGTCAAAAGATGGTCATTAAGAGGGCAAAGGAGGGAAAACTCTCAATGGAGGGAAACTTCCAATGGATGGAAATTCCTAGCTCGTATGGAAGTTGTAACTACCTTTTAAATGATTATGTTTGTTAGTTGAGCGAATCTAGGAAGTGTTGATGTGTTGGATCCTCGTTGAGGCAAGTCTATTTTTTGACTAAATCTGGCACATGCATAACTTCCTCTCTTTTCCATGTTTTCAATAAATGGCATCCTCCTATTATGTTGGAGTCGACTACCTAGGCAGTTAGGGTTAATTAGAAGTTTTTCCCTCTATAAATAATGGTCAGATGCCCCTTTTCACAAGGTTGGATGTTCTGAGATTGTACTTGTATTTTCATTTTAAGTAATACAATCATATCGCTAATATGTTGTAATCATATTTTCAAGGAATAAAATGATATTCTAATTTGTTGCATTTGAGTTAGCTTAGGGAAGACTCATTCAAGGGGGGCCCACTTGGCAAGAATTCCATCCATTTAGTTTAATAGTTATTTTTCTGTTCAGTAATTAGTTTTAGTTTCAGCAGTTGTTTGTTCCTGTAGCCATTGGAACTTTGTTATATGACTGTTCCTGCAGCTAAGGTAGACAAAGTAACTTCCTATCTGTTTACTAAGATTGTTATTTCTGTTATCCATTCCAGTTCAATGGTTGATGTTCAATTTAGTTGATAATTCATATTTAACAATTTTGTTAATTCCTTTCAAGCATTTTAGTTTTCAATATTGTTCCTTTTCTAGTCATAGAATGAGGATGACTATAGTTGATTCCTAGTGCATAGACAATGCTAATCCATTTCATGTTTACGCCCCTGTTGATAATAAAATGCACCTTCATGATGAGCAAGATAACTACTTAGTTCAGATGTCTAATCTCTAAGTCACAACTCTAAGGGCTTAGTTATTGAACCATTAGAGGAGGCCAACACCTACACCACACACTCCACAAGATATAGCTTTAATTCTCCTTTAGCACCAAAATAAGCGTCTTTAATATCCAATGCACAAACCCATGGATTTATTCTCTATTCTAATATGCTTGAAATATCACCAAAATGATTGCCTTAGCTAAAGGAATGGCCTAAAATATCATGCTATCATTGGCTACACATAAATCATTTTGGCAAGCAAGTTAAATGGCTCCAAAATTGGACGACTACATTTTTAATTTTTTTTTCTAAAATGTGGTGGGGCTAGTCACTTGTCCATGTATGATGCCCATACATCAATGCACCTATAAGTCTTGAGAGATTGAAACATTCTATATTTTCATCTAATTTTCTCTAACCTTAGAAATAGAAGTCAAATACATGCATATGCTAAGTTTTTAGGCTTGACTAAACATTGAAAACATAGTAATAATCAGGGCATGCATAAGTGACAAAACTCACTTCTTAAAATTTGAACATAGATACTAGCATTAAGTTGACATCTAGGTGTTCTTGAAGAGTTGAGTTCAAGGCTAATGTTCAAAGTGATTATAAATCTGAGTTTTCTTACATTATCTATTTGTGATTAGGAACAGGGAAAAATAGGTGAAATGGTTCTAAAGCATATCAAAGAGGGTGGACATCAAAATGAGTGAGAATTATAAAGTAGATAATTTATAATCTTACACCAAATAAAATAAGATGATTTTAGATTAATAAGAAACCACATCAGTTTAATATTAATCTAGTCAATTAAATAATTAAATAAAACTAAAGAGCGTGGACACAAATATAACCACAAGTCATCAAAATTTAGTCACACAAAATTTTGGCTTCAAGTTCAAGCAAATTCACCGCCAACAATTCACCACCAACAAATTCACCTCTAACAATTCATCGCCATGACAAATTCATCTCATGGAAAATTCACCACCAACAATATGATATGAATTACTGGTGGTGAATTTTCCATGAGATGAATTTGTCATGGCGATGAATTGTTGGAGGTGAATTTGTTGACGATGGATTGTTGACGATGAATTTTCCTACCAAAATTTCCTATTTTAACCTCACGAAATTTAATCAGTAAAGAATATTTGAAAGGATAATGTCATAGTCCAGTTTAACTCTCTCACTCAATAAGATATATCTTCCCATAAAATGTTTGTTTGAACATTTTAAGCCATTTTTAGGAGATTACTCTTCCTCAAACAAGCCTTCTCGAAACAGTTAATAATCTTCCTCTATACAGACACGCTCAAACATGTGTTAAGAGTCATTCTTGGATGATTTTTCAGTCAAACAAGCCATCTCCAAGTAAATAAATAATATTTTCCTATGTTTGGCCGACATGTGATTAAGGATGTTCTTTGTCTATTTTAGAAACAAGTAATCTACCAATTCAATGGTAGGTGCTTCTAATCTAACTCAATAAAGAAAACACTATTTTGGTTTACCTCTTATTAATTCATTTGATTAATTGGAGTGTGTTGTCATGAGAACAGGTAGTTTGCCAAACCTACTATAAAATATATTTGAATCTTGGTTGAATCCTTCCCTCGACATCAAAGCATTGAAAAAACACACTAATGTCGGGTAAGTTATTCTGATCTATCCAGAAGAACAGCAAACAGTATACTCACAGTAATGTATTTCAATCATGTTATATCCAACACTTCAGCAGGTTGGTAGAGAGATGTAGATAAATTGCATACACAGTACTTTTCAGATGGCCAAACTGATGTCACACGACCACCATCTTTTTTTTTACTCAAGGTTTTGCACGATATAAACTGTTGCAACGAAATCAATCCTAAAGCTTTCTTCTACCTTGTCATGGATTCTACACCAAGAAATATCTTTTGGGTTGTTTCAGCTTTATGCTATGTTATGATTCTCTGTAGGGTAAGGAATGTAAGATGTAGCCCTCCTGGTTCTGTAGTTGAGTGTTCCAGTGGGTTGAACAACTGCACTGTTGGAAATGGGTATGGTGTTTTTCCTGATAGAACAATTTGCAAGGCAGCACAAGCTGTTTTTCCTTCAACAGAAGATGAGCTCTTAGCCTCTGTTGCAATGGCTGTTATGAAGAAGCAGAAGATGAGGGTGGTAACAAGATATTCTCACAGTATTCCAAAGCTTGTTTGCCCTGGAGGAGACTCTGGTCTGATCATAAGTACTAGAGATTTAGATCATGTTGTTTCTGTTGACAATTCTGCCATGAGAATGACCTTTGAAAGTGGGGTGCCACTGAGAAAGCTTGTGGAGGAAGCTGCCAAAGCAGGCCTTGCATTGCCACATTCTCCTTTTTGGGAGGGTGTGACAATTGGAGGCATGTTGGGCACTGGGGCTCATGGCAGCTCTCTGTTTGGGAAAGGCAGTGCAGTTCATGAATATGTTGTGGGAATGAGACTGGTAGTTCCTGCTTCTGAAGAAGAAGGATATGCTAAAGTCATTCTGCTTACAGAGGATGATGAGGATCTCAATGCTGCTAAAGTTTCTCTTGGGGTTCTTGGGGTGATATCTCAGGTGAATAGCTTTTCCTAGAAGGAAATATGAGTAAATGAAATTTGAAAGAAAAGTCACTAAGATTTCATATATATACACAAGCTCTGTATAGAACTTTTTCTTGGAACACAACTGCAATCTAAGAGAATTACTTAAACTCTCAGTCAGCATCTACAAAGTACAATTGTATTTCAATATTCTAGTGCTGCTTGCTTCTGCCTTCGAACTATATTTTTCATCAAATAAACTTCATTTGCTTTTTTGGATTGAAACTGTTTTAACATAGCCTTTTTTATTTCCTCCAGTCTTATGATCTTTCCCGTAAGTCGTTTGAGCTCTCCTTTCAAAATTTTCATGGATGATCATAGGCAGTAAAGTAAATAAAATATATTGGAAGTATATTGTATATTTTTTATATTTTGTAATATGTTCAAGTTATAGAGATTAGTAATTGTAAAAAAAATTGATTTTTAGGAGATTTTTTATTTAATTTTGGTCTATGGTTTTAAAGTATTAATGAGTTATTTTTTGAAGAATTATGTTAGTGTATTGTAAATGGTTAAACTTTTACATAATAGTAAAAAATGTTATTGTATTAGATAAATACTAGTTATTGTGTTTTTTAATTTAATTTTTTTATTATTTATTTCATATTCTGTATGCTTTAATTTATTTGTAAAAATTTATTGGATTTCTTTACTCTATAAGATACTGCAAATTAGATAAAAGAAGTTAATTTACCTGAACAAACTAAACCCATTTTTTTTACAAGTTAGAATAAAAGTAGATTTGATAGAAAACTTTTTCAATAATCTAAAGAAGTCTATAATTACTTGATGAACACTTCAATTTTAATATTATTTATTCCTTCTAATACTTTTTTTTTGTTATTGTATAGTAAATGGTTAAACTTTTATTCAATAGTAAAGAATGTTATTGTATTGGGATTTTATTTGAAAGAATTTTCTCTAATAAAATACTGCATATTGTATTTTTTAATATAAATTTTTATTATTTATTTCAAATTTTGTATGCACTAATTCAATTGTAAAAATTTGTTGAATTTATTTACTCTATAAAATACTACAAGTTAGATGAAAGAAGTTAATTCACCTAAAAAAAATAAACCACTTTCTTTTACAAGTTAGAATAAAAGTAGATTTGATGGAAAACTTTTTCAATATCTTAAGAAGTCTATAATTACTTGATGAACACTTCAATTTTAATATTATTTATTCCTTCTAATACTTTTTTTTGTTATTGTATTGTAAATGGTTAAAATTTTATTCAATAGTAAAAAATATTATTGTATTGAGATTTTATTGAAAGAATTTTCTTTAATAAAATACTGCATACTGTGTTTTTAATTTTAATTTTAATTATTTATTTCAAATTTTGTATGCACTAATTCAATTGTAAAAATTTATTGAATTTCATTACCCTATAAAATACTCTAAGTTAGATGAAAGAGGTTAATTTACAAACTAAACGGCTGTTCAATTTTAATAATATTTATTCATTTTAATATTATTTTGGTTTTTTTTAAATAGAGAGGAATTGGGAGTTTAGCCTAGCTCTTTAGAAGGTAAACCCCCTATAATCTCTTGAGCAAGTCATGGTGGACAAATCAGAAGTTGAACCTACAACCTGAACTATTTAAAGGAATAACCAAAACCACATAAATTAACCTTAAAAATCATTCATTTTGATACTATTATTAAAATCTATTAATTATAATATTGTTATTAAAACTAATAATTTCATTTAACTCAAATTATATATATATATATATATATATATTGATACTACAGGGTGTCCTGTGACCCAGCCCAGTGGCCCAGCAACCCTTACCTTGGGTACCTGAGGTGAGCTAGGTCAAGATAAGTCCCCTGCGGTGAGATCCCTCCCTGCAAGAAGTCCCACCTCTTAAACCTAGGAGCAGAATCTAACTTGAGACCAATAGAGAGCAAACCCATTGTCCAAACCAACTCTACTACCCATTCAGACTAACTCAAATTATATATTATATTTATAAAATTTAAATTAAACTTATTACAAAATACATAAGATAAACAAAATTAAAAACGAAAATAAAAAGAAAGTCAACCATTTATGTTGGTATTATGTTCCCATTTTTCTTTTAAATTATCTCTTTGCCTATAAACTCACATCATTGAACTGTACTTTTGGATTAATCCATTTTCTATTTTTACAGAAACTTGATAATGGGATAACCATAATGATATGTATTAGAGCGGAGTGATATTCAACTGACTGCAAGAATTTAACATTTCCTTTGACATAAGTATAAAATATTGGATGATCAGGATCTACCTTTTCTTTTCTTTGTTTTTGATTGTTTTTGATCTTTTGACATTTCCTTAACATTAGTACAAAATATTGGGTGATTAGGATCTCATTTTTTTTGTTTTTTAACATAGCCATTTATTATAGTTGTCTTTTTATGTTTTGATTTGAATTGTTATTATGTTTAAACTTTTAAACTGTGATTATTTTCACAATCTTTTGTGAACATATGTAACACTTTTTTATTAGGCTCTAGGAAAATTCACCACAGGAATTCACTCACGGAAAATTCACCATCAACAATTCACCGCGGGTAAATTCACCGCCACCAGTAATTCACCGCAGGGACAATTAACTGCCAAAACTTCATGCAATTGATTTTTCACACGATGAATTGTCATGACAGTAAATTTTCCCATGGTGAATTGTTGACGGAATTGCTGACGGTGAATTTGGCGTATGCCATTTTATTATAATCTAAACACTATATCCAGATTCGACTGCTCTATGAGTCAGGCGGTGATTCGAACTTGTGGAAGGCTCCGATGATGTACTGGCACTGTATCACATCCTTTCTTATTAGGTGTTTGGCCATAGAATGCAGAAGGTCCGACAAGATTACCTAAAGTTCAATTTCAAAGTTCCTCCACCGTGGCCTTCCTTTAACTTCAAAGCTTTTGCTGCAGACAAACTTTTATGATTTTCTTAAAGTATGCTCTGCTTTGATACAGGTCACCCTTCAACTGCAGCCATTGTTCAAGAGGTCCATTACTAATCTTGAGAAAGATGATCTCGACTTAGAAAATATGGTACTCCAGTTTGGCTTGCTGCATGAATTTGGAGATATACAATGGTATCCTTCACAGGGTAAGGCAGTATACAGAGTAGATGACAGAGTTCCAGTGGATGTACCAGGACACGGAATAAATGACTTCGTTGGATTCCAACCATTCTTCACTTCACTTCTACGCACAATCCGTGAAACAGGTACTCAATATTCACATTACTAAAATAGACATAAACCGTATTGTTCCTACTAGATTAATACATAGATGATAGGATCTTGGAACAAAATAACATATAAACATGCCATGTCCTGAATAGGTGCAAAAACATGTTCGAAATATATCCTTCTATATTTTTATTTTTGTGGGTTGTTATTTTTTCTTCACTTCATTTGAGATCTATATGTAGATGGTCATATAGATGCTGTTAATCACAAGATGAAGATTCTGAAAGAACAACTGCCATAGGCACTGAGCCAATCTATTCTGAGAGTCTGCTCCACAGTAGCCAGAGATAACATTACCTATTACAGGTAGCAATGTCAAAATCAAGGATAGCATTGCATCACATGCACAATTTTAATGCTTTTTCTACATGGTGGAGATACTACTATGACAGTTGGGAGAATCATTCCAAATACATGATGACTACAAGTTCAACCAACAATTTTTGCCAGAACCCATTCGCACCATCAGGTCTATTAGTGGCTACAAAACTTCGGGTGTTATAAAAAGGCAATAAGAAAAATCAGGATCATATATGGGCAAATTGATTATCTTTTTCTCTATATGTTAGATATA
>VDFB02334907.1:0-47372 GCA_007258455.2 Sequoia sempervirens | reverse complement strand
TTGTCTTGATTTAAAAATGGTTAAAAAGTCAAAAAACCCATGATCTAGGCCCACATGCTCTGTTATTCTCTTGGTTCTATGTGTGTTCTAACAAAAAAAGCTTTTTGATGTTGTTGGGAAGTGCACATGCAAAGTTTTCATACTCTACCACCTTTGTATGAAATTTCCACCACCTTTTTATGGTTTTCCAACTTAGGAAGGAGGAAATAACATAGTTTTCACATCAAATTTGATATATATCAATTCAATTCTCAATTTTTGTAGTGTTTCAATGTTAATTGTGATTGAATTGTAGGAATTTTACATTATACATTGGTTATTTGTATTATTGTTAGTAATTCTATTCAAGAGTGATATACAATTGAACATTGAAAAGGAAATGATCTTGTGAAAAACTCAAACTGTTGAGGAGTTTGATGCAAGAAGGAACAAAGACTATATAATTGGATATAACTCCTCCATTCGAATCTCCATTTATTAGGTATGTGAAGTCTTTACACATTTTCTTTACATTTTCCTTAATTCTATTATGTTTCTTTATCATCCCTTATCATGTATGATTATTATAATTCTTTGATTTTGTTATTATGTATATTCCATGTTCATCATTGTGTGTTTCTCATTATAACCTTAGCCCCTCTTGGCACATTTTAAACTACACAATTCTTTACACTTGCCAATTACATTTTAAACCACATCTCTTTGAGTCATTTTGTTAAACCAATTGGCCTACCTTGTGTATGCTCCACATTTTGTATACACATATATATGAGAGTAGCTATAAGTATGTAATATAATACATCATTTTTCAATCCTTTTCTATGGATGTGCATACCCCTTTCCAAAGCTTCCATTTTGGTATAGGCATGGGGGATTTTGGAAAATTTAGTGGACTTTGGTTTTACACCTAGAAATTGCATTTTCTTGAAATTTTCTAAAGCCTTTTCAACAAATCCACTTTTTGCATATAGTAAAATCATTGTAGTCCATGAGGACATATCTCATTGAGGCATTTTTTCAAAAATTTCTACCAAAACAACTGATTTCCTTGTCTATCAACTGTTTCAAAAAATTCCTCAAAGAAACATGCTCTCATGGTGATGTGTTTGAAAAAATTCCTAAGAGAAATGTGGTCTCATGGTGATGTGCATAACCATGATGTTGGAATATAATGATCTATTGAGAGGGGGGTGAATTAGTAGATACTAAAAAATTTGGCCTTCAAAACCTTTGTGCATATTACTTCCTTAACCAATTAATGTGCAAATACTAACATAAAAAGACAAAAATATGCACACACAAAATCATCACATAACACCATATATACGTGGAAAACCCAAGATGGGAAAAAACCATGGTGACAAAAGTTGCTTGAGGCTACTGCTCAAATCCAATGTCACAAATGAAATCTCTTTTACAATGTTTAGGGCTACAACCCAAGGATGCTTCAACACCTTGATTTAGGAGCTACAACTCCAAGGAAGCAATAACTCCCTACTTTAGAAGCTACAACTTCAAGGATGATACAACACCCTAATCTGAGCTAAAACTTAGTACAATGAGGCAACCACCTTTGTGATAACAAACACAAGTATGCATAAAGCTTGGTTCTACAAAACCTGATCTGCATCATTACATTCAATACAATGTTGCACTTTCTACAACTCACACTCTGTTGCTGAAGTTGCACTCTCTACAACACTCACACCTCTACACCTCTCTTCTCTTTTTGCATTGCACACTCTCTTCAATTTGAATGCAAACACCTAGAGGATGTTCTATTTTACAGTTTAGGACTTCAAAAAAGAATTCAAGGTATGTGTAGGATCATCATGGAAAAAACAGGCCCTTAAGTGGCAAAAAATTCAAAAAAATCAGAGTTAGGAAACTTGACATAAAAATTTGAATAAGTTATCTATATTATTTCAAAAATATGTAAGAATAGAATCTATAGCAAATTGAATGTAGTTTCAAAACTACTAGGTTTATTTAAAAAACTATTTGGTGAAAATTCTGGAAAATGAGTAGTACTTAAATTTTAGGAAAAATAAGTAGTGTCCGCTCATCCACCCAACCACAATAAATGATAATATTTTTATAATATTTTAGATATAAGTAGAGGACTTATGTCCGATGATCCATATTTTTGTAATTTTTCCAAGTAATAATTAATTATGAATTTTTATTACAAATTTTAAAAAATATAAAAACTCATATGTCTGACCACCTTAACTTGGTCAAAACTTCATGAAATTCATTTTTTTTTAATCCTATAGTATGTGAAGCATATAATGTGACACATTTTTTGGATTCAAAAACTGTGATAACATTTGAAAGCTATAGATTTTTTTCAATCAACCTATCAATTAGAACTTTAATCGTAATTGAAATAGAAAAATGAATAATAATTACTTATTAAATTCAAAGTAAAGCATAATTTATATTGGTGGAAAGCTGAGAATATCCTTTAAAAACCCTTTTTGTTTCATCAATTTTGGGTACAAAAAAGTCATCATCCACATACCCTACACATACCCATCATATCACCACTTTTTGGCCCATCATGATCCTACACATACCCTTCACTGTTTGTTGCACTTCAATATCTCTTTCTTGCAGACTTACAACATCACCCCACTCTTCCTATCTCTACAACATACTCAGAAAAATGTAACTCTATTTCATACTACATACAATTGTAGGTTGTTCTCTCTATTTGTACACACTTACTGCAAACATCTCACTTCGACAATATCTTATTGTCTTCCTTCTCCAGTGACCTATCATTTCCTTGAGATCTTCTCAACTGTCTAGATCATCTCCAACTTACTGTAAGGGTTTTCTTCATATGCTAACTTCACCAACAGGCTTCCTTTTCCTCAAGCCACACACACCACTGTCCAACTCATAATTAAGGTATATGATAGAGTTTATCAGATATTTCCATATCTTTCATCGAGCCACACAACATTAAATCTAGTGCATATAATTTTCCTTTATTCTCTTCCTATTAAACCCTAAAATCTGATTATGCATTCAATGCATTCTCCTATCCATACAATCAGATTTTATCTTGATCATATCTACGTTCTATATTTATGCCTTAAGATCAAATGTTCATTTACTTTGGTCACTTGTGCAACTAGAACAATAAATTCCTTCCTTTGTGTCAGTAACTAGATGAAACCATGTTCACACAGACTTAGCCATTTGAGATCTTGATCTTTGAATCTAGGCCATTGATATGTTGAGATTATGGATGCATAGGGTCCTTGAAGTTGCAATCTTCAATGGAGGACCTTTGCCAGGAATGATAATCAACCACAAAGAAAGTGTTACAACAAGGCATGCACAATAGAGGTTCTATTGATGATATGATTGATATGTTACAAATGAACAAAATGCTTGATTATATAGGAAATAAAGAAAACCTAAGATGCATGACATGTTGACATGTGTCATGATCTAACAACATGTGACAACATGTGAACCCTATCTAGGAAATTATTAAATGTTGAGATAACTTCTAGAAGGACAACTCATCTTGTAGAAGGAATCTTATCCCTACAAACAAGGAAGGGAATATTACTCCATTTATTAAATAATTTATTAAAATATAACCTAGGACTAAATAAAGTATGACCTAAGTTAACTTATGCTAGTGTAATAATTAATTTAATTACACTAACACCCCCCCATAAGCTCAACTTAGGGAGGAAAATTCAATGATTATGCAAGATGATGAGATGAATGGGTCTCATCTACGAGGCCATGTTAGGTACCCATGTACATGAAGATGCAAAAAATCTCCCACAACTGGAGAAAAGGGGAAAACCCAATGGGAACAAAACCCCTCTCCAAAAATGAGATGAAGAAGCAAAAAAGTGAGAATGGGAATGATGGAGGACTCCCAAATACCCCCCAATTACACCAACCTAAACTCCTACATGATCTTCTCTTTTACACCATGATCCATTGGCTCACATTGAACATCATATCTTTCAAACACTGCTGTCAGATAAATTACCTTTAATCATGTGCCATCAACTTCCATTGACTGATGATCTCCAAAAAATCTATGTCAATGATCTCCTCCATTGATCTTATCCTTCATAGCCATCACGTATTGTAGAATTATCTTTGACCTTCAACTTCATACTTGCGATGCATACTCCTTCAATGATGACCTTATCCTTCGAAACCATCACATATCACTACATCAATTAGGACATCCACATCTATTTCTGCTATGTGAAGAAACATAGTGATCATTGTCTAATCACATACCTTTGAATCTCTATCGTCCATCACATATCACCTATATGTTGTGATCATCAACATTCCTATCCATAATGCACCAAAATGTAGCAATCACCATTAGATTAGCTATTGATCAATCGACATCATTTACAGCTATCCCATTGGCTTTGACAATGGGTCCACCAAATCTCCATGGGTTGGAGGGCTAATGCCAAGTTTCAGCCTCTGACGTCATTCTCCACTACCACTCAACACTCATTGTGCATTGCTGAAAGCTAGACTTACTTTGAACTCATAACCATGATGAACTAAGACCTTGCAATGAAATTTCATTTGTTGGATGTTCTTTCATTCAATCTCACCCATACATCACATATCACTCAAATCATCTTGACTAAAGGATGTATAAATGTGATATAATAACACCCAGTGATGCAATAATCTTTTGAAACCTATCCTTGCTAACTTCATTTTACATTACTATCGCTTATCACCCATATCTTCAACCTTCTTTGCTTCATAATAGTGATGTGAAGCAATGGGTGAATATGATGCCATGTGCCACTCGTCCCACCAAGGATCTATTCCCCTTTATCACACATTTCTTGACCATCATGATTGCGACCATTGAACCATCTCCATTGTGTATCACTGATCTTAAAACAAACTTCAATTTTCTTTTTGTGAAGTGTGAGATCTAGTGATAGCCGTTCATTGCGTATCGTTGAACCACAAACCAATTTTTAAAAGCTATCCATGATGTGCGATATTTAGTGATAGCCATTGAAGCTCCATATTTGAATGTGCACCATTTGATCTTTAAAGGAACCCATCGCTTTCTACCATGTGCTCATCCTAGTATTCGCTAAATATGATAGTACCATCAATGCACGTCATCATCATCTTACCAGGTCTCACTGCCACATCCACCTTATTGGGTCCCATAGTCGGCATCCATTATCCTATCACCCTATCGAGACTAGCTCCATAGTCCTAGTGATACCATATTGTCTCACCGGTGTCTAGTCTCAATGATAACACTACCACACTCCTTATCACTCCATTGGTGAGAGATCCTTCAAACTCCTACCGATACACCAATGTCTTGCCAAACTGATGGAAATTTATAACCTTAAAGTGCTAGGAAGAGGTGCTAATCACCTCCATGCGATGAATGACATAAGTTATTACTTATGTGATTTGCAACTTGCAGTACCAAGTTACCAACAAAATAGAAACTATTTGAACGTTGTGACTACGACAATCATAGGGTTTAACTAATAAACCCTAAAACACCTGAAGGTGAATATAATTCATTTCTAGGTGTGTCCTTCACTTTCTGGACCTACAGAGCACATCACTAGAATACTCTCAAGAAACCCAAATCAAATCTAGCATTAGTTTTCACATACAAACATTTGGAAATCATCATCACTACAACTCTGCTCACACCCTTGTCATCAATGACAACATATTCCAACAATCTTTCCATTTGTCATTGATGGAAAACTTTAAATGCTCAATGATACCAATTAGCCAATTCAACATTTGTACCAGTATCATCTTTTAATTTATACTTCTATTACTGCTCTATCCAATGCTCTTCTTTGAGCATTTGCATGACTTTCTCCCCCTTTGACATCAGTGGAAAAGGGATCTCTCCTCTTGAAAGTATTCCCCCCCTTTGAAAATTAGTGCAAAGGGTCTAGCTGTTCTTTAATATCCTCCTTTTACATTCCTACTTTTCTCATCCTTATGAGCATCTTCACAACTTTTTCTCTAATGCTCGATTCTTTTGAGCACTTGCTCTTCCTTTCCCCTGTTATTTATCTTAGGTCACCATATTGCTATAGCCTTCACTTCTTCTTAGCAATGGAAAGGGGACTTAGCTTCCCCTTTCACTGATACCAATTGAAGACACATTTTTACTCTTATGCTAATTTTTGTGTTCAGCCTTTCTATTGTAATGGTAAAACCATATTCTCCAACCACACTATACCAATTAACAATATTTGATGCCAATTGGAGTGTCATTACATGCTCTAATCTGATCACATTAGATACCAGTTGTAGATATTCTAATTCATTCTGTGTACCAACCGAATCATATTCTAGACACCAATTGGTGATATCATGCCCTGATATCGATTATCATTCTGATACCAATTGTGAATCTATTCAATTTATGCTATGTACCAATTGATATCCTAGATACATTGTATCAAGTATAAAAATAATTTGATACTCATAGCAGCTCCCCCTTAGACCTTTCTCCATGCTCACTTCCTGTGTACCTGAGCATGAGCTTCACTTTGGGCTCTTATGCTAGCTAGACTGTTCTAACAAATTTATAGTGGTTTTATACCAATTTAAAAAATATATCTATAGAACATCTCCCCTTTAGCCATATCTCTTCTCCTTGTAGGAAAGAAACATTTCTCTTAACAAAGCATCTACACCACTTTTTCTTCAATATCTGATACCAATTGTTGGTATCAATTTCTGCAGCAAACTATCCACTATTTGTTGATGTTCTTACCCTTTGACAAGTATTTCAAAGAGAAAGAATGTGACCATACATATACAACCATCAAGTCGTTATAAATTTGTAAAACATGTTTTACCTCACTTGAACTCTCTCTCCATTTCTAGGGATGAATAAAATACCAATGAAGCTCGCCCTGGACTCATGCCCGATCACTACAAACTAGAGATGTAAGGTAGAAACAACTAGATTCGGTGCCTCTTGCTGACATTTCATTCTCCACAGCTTCTTAGGCTTCTTTTGTATCTTGTCAACCTTCTTACCAAGAATATGTGAACCATTGTTCACTTTGGGAGAAGTATCCTTCCTTGTATTCTTCCTCTTTCTTTGTATTGTAAGTCTTACAAGATCTAGTTTGTAGTCTTTAGCTATGTGACCAAAGTTGTCACACTTGTAGCATACTACATACATATTCCTTACAAGAGCAAATGAATTTATATGCATATGTTTTGTGCTCCCATTAGGTGCAACCCTACAATCTCTAGCTCTATGACCACACTGATTACAACCATAATAGTAACCATTAAAATATGGGGAGTACTTGGTCATAGCTCTACCTTGTGGAGGATGAGGATATCTTATTTTATTTGACATCTTTGCATATCTCATCCTTGGGGTTACATTTGCATGAGCTCCCATAATGTTCTGTCTTTTTCTTTGATACCTTGGAACTGATTTCTTCATCTTCTTCTGATAAGAAAGAATTGAATAATTATTATTTTTCTTGTTTGTAGTAGGTCTCTTTTATTCTTCAACTTTCTTCTTCATCTCAGTAGTGCCTTTTCTTGATCTTCTATTCCCAAAGGTATTTTCTTTGGGATAACTCGTGTAGGCTTTCTCATTATTTTTGCAACATCTTTCTTCCACTTTAAATCTATTATATAAGTTTATAGAAGTAGAGCTCTTCCATTTCTTGTCACCAAGGTCAATCTTCACTCTTGGTCTTGATCTTTGACTTCATGTATTTTGTGATCTGATCAACTCATTTAATATCTCAGAGCCACCTTTCAGCTTTAGACCTCTATCAATCTACTTCTTAGCATCTTCTAACTCCTTTCTTAGTGCAACTATCTCTACTTCCAACTTCATGCACTCATCTAATTTAGACTGTAGTTTTGATTTAACTACATCTTCTATCCTTTTAGCTTGCTCCACTTGTGTCTTCAAACAAACCATCATTTGATTATATTCTTTAAGGTTTCTAGTTAGTCTCTCTATTTCCTTTTGTGCAATTATTTTATGTTCTTCTTTCTCCTTCTTCAACTTATCAATCTCATTCTAGGCATAGATGAGTTTACCTTCTATGTCCACTTCTTCTTCATCAAATGTATCAAAATCCATGGATAGGGATTCATTCCCTTCAACATCCAAGGTATCTTCAAGTTCATCATCTGAGCTGCCAAAGACATCTGATAACCTATTTTCTTCTTTCGTGTGCAAATTATTCTTATCCATCAACTTATTACTATTTTCTTGCTTAGAGTTACATTTTTCATCATGAATGCATTCAGAAGAAAGACACACATATTTAACTCTATATTTCATGGGGCATCTTCTTAGTCTTCTGATGAAATTAACTTTCCCCTCTTTGGAATCTTCACATCTAGAATTAGATGCATCTTTATCTTCACCTTTGGCTGCAACATCCCTCATGAATGTGTATATTGTCTTCTCATATTCACTTGTCTTCAGACATTTATAATTTCTTCCATATTTCTGACTCACGACCTACACCTTGCAATCATCATCTTCGTACATTATTTTCAACTTATTCCAAACTTCATGTGTTGTTTGACAATGCATTACTTTGACCAACACAAAAATTGACAGTCCATGAAGAATTCTATCTCTTGTTGTAGCATTATCCTCATATGCCTTCTTTTCAGCTTCATTTATTGGAGGTGTAGCAAGAAATACATATCCATTTACAATAGACCTCCAAACATCACATCCTATGGATCCCAAATATTCTTTCATCAATGAGCTCCAAAAGATATATCTTGATCCATCAAAGATAGGAATATCATATGCAAGTGAACTTTTCTGACTAACCATTGTGTTCACCTTATCCAAGATCTACTCGAGCTGATTAAGCTTCTCCTAGGGAACCTAGGCTTTGATACCAATTATTGGAAAAAAATGATCTACTGAGAGGGGGATGAATTAGTAGATACTGAAAAATTTGGTCTTCAAAACCTTTGTGCAGATTACTTCCTTAACCACTTAATGTGCATATACTAACACATATAGACATAAATATGCACAAACACAAAAGCATCACATAACACCATTTAGATGTGGAAAACCCAAGATGGGGAAAACCACGGTGAAAAAAGCTTCTTGAGGTTACTACTCAAATCCAACATCACAAATGATATCTCTGTTACAATGTTTAGGGCTACAACCCAAGGATGCTTCAACAACTTGATTTAGGAACTACAACTCCAAGGAAGCAAAAAATCCCTGCTTTAGAAGCTATAAATTCAAGGATGCTACAACACCCTTATTTGAGCTACAACTCAGTACAATGAGGAAACCACCTCTATGATAAAAAAACACAAGTATGCATAAAGCTTGGTTCTACAAAATCTGGTCACACATCATTACATTCAATACAATGTTGCACTTTCTGCAACTCACACTCTGTTGCTGAAGCTGCACTCTCAACAACACTCACACCTCTAAACCTCTCTTCTCTTTCTATGTTGCAAACTCTCTTGACCTTGAGTGTAAACACCTAGAGGATGTTCTATGTTACAGTCTAGGACTTCACAAAAGAATTCACTATCTGCTGCACTTCACTCTCTCTTTCTTGCAAACTTAGAACATCACCCCACTCTTGATATATCTGCAGCATACTCAACAAGATGTAACTCTATTCAATACTACATACAACTGGAAGTTTTTCTCTCTATTTTTACACACTTACTACAAAAATCTCACTTCGACAATATCTTATTGTCTTCCTTCTCCAGCGACCTCCTATCTTTTCCTCGAGATCTTCTCAACCGTCTAGATCATCTCCAACTTACTGTAAGGGTTTTATTCACATACTAACTTCACTAGTAAGCTTCCTTTTCCTCAAGCCACACACACCACCATCCAACTCATAATTAAGATATCTGATAGAGTTTATTAGATATTTCCATATCTTTCATCGAGTCACACAATATTAAATCTAGTGCATAGAATTTTCCTTCATTCTCTTCCTATCAAACCCTAAAATTTGATCATGCATTCAATGCATTATCTTGTCCATATGATCAGATTTGATCTTGATCATATCTATGATCTGTATCACTGCCTTGAAGATCAATTCTTCATTTACTTTGGTCACTTGTACAGCTAGACCAATAAATTCCTTCCTCTATGTCGGTTACCAGATGATATCCTATTCACACAGACTTAGCTGTTTGAGATCCTCATCTTTGAATCTGGGTCATTGATCTTCTCTTTCATGCCACAATCCATTGGCTCATGTTAAATTTCATATCTATAAAACCTTGCCATCAAATAAATTACCTTTAGTCATGCACCATCGACTTCCATTGACTGATGATCACCATTGTATCAATCACTAAAAAATTTGTGTTGATGATCTCCTCCATTGATCTTGTCCTTCATAAACATTGCATATCATAGAATTTCCTTTGACCTTCAACTTCATAATTGTGATGCATACTCCTTCAGTGATGACTTTATCCTTCATAGCCATCATGTATCGCTACATTAATAGGACATCCACATCTATTTCTTTGATGTGAAGAAACATAGTGATCACTGTTCGATCGCATACCTTTGAATCTCTGTCATCCATCGCATATTACTGATATGATGCAATCATCACCATTCCTATCTATGATGCACCAAATTATAGCAATCACCATTGGATTAGCTATCAATAATTTGGCATTGTTCACCGCTATCTCGTTGCCTCTGACAATGGGTCCTCCAAATCTTCGTGGGCTGGAGAGCTAACGTCAAGTGTCTGCCTCTAACATCATTCCCCACTATCGCTCAATGCTCATCATGCATCACTGAAATCTTGAATTAATTTGAGCTCATAACTGTGATGAACTAAGACCCTGCGATGCAATTTCATCCACTAGATGTTCTTTCATTCAATCTCACCCATACATTACATATCACTCAAATCATCTTGAATCAAGGATGTATAAACATGATACAATAACACCCAATGATGGAATAATATTTTGAAACCTATCCTTGCTAAATTCGCTTTCCACTACTATCTATTATCACCCATATCTTCAACCTTCTTCACTTCACAATAGCGATGTGAAGTGGTGGGGTGATATGATGCATTGTGTCATTGGTCCCACCAAGGCTCTATTCCCCTTTATTGTGCATCACCCAACCATCATGATTGAGACTATTGAACCATCTCCATCGTGTATCGTTGATCTTAAAACAAACTTCAACTTGCTTTCTATGAAGTGTGTGATCTAGTGATAGTTGTTCATTGCATATCACTAAACCACAAACCAATTTTCAAAAGCTACCCATGATACATGATATTCAACAATACTCATCGAAGCTCCATATTTGAATGTACACCATTTGATCTTCAAAGGAACCCATCACTTTCAACCATGTTTTCATCATGTCATTCATTTTATGATAGTACCATCAATGCATGTTGTCATCATCTTACTGGGTCTCATTGCCATGTCCACCTTACTAGGTCCCATAGTCGACATCCATTCTCCTATCACCCTATTGTAGGGACTAGCTCCATAGTCCTAGAGATACCATCTTGTCTCACTAATGTCATCTAGTCTTGTTGATAACACTACCACACTCCTTATCACTTTATTGGAGAGAGATCCTTCAGACTCCTACTAATACACCAATGTCTCGCTAAACTAATGGAAATGTATAACCTTAAAGTGCTAGAAAGAGGGGTCAGTCACCTCCATAGAATGAATGACATAAGTTATTACTTATGTGACCTGCAACTTGCAGTACCGAGTGACTGACATAATAGAAACTATTTGAACATTGTGATTGCAACAATCATAGGGTTTAACTGATAAACCCTAAAACACCTGAAGGTGAATATAATTCATTTTTGGGTTGTTCCTTTTCTTTCTGGACCTTTATAGCACATCACTGGAATGCTCTCGAGAAACCTAGATTGAATCTAGCATGAGTTTTCACATACAAACATCTAGAAATCATCATCACTGCAACTCTTCTCACACCTTTTCCATCAATGACAAGATATTCCAACACATGAGATCACATTTATTTGAGGAATTTTTTCAAACAATTGATTGCCCTATCTATGCTACCACAATTTCCATACATGTCTAGAAAAACATTTTTTCCAACAATCCCCCTTTCTTTGAATGACTTGATTGATTTCTGGATACCTTGTTCCAAAGGTATGATGTCAAGACAAAAGTTGTGGAATTTGGATTTATACTATTGAGCCAATTGTATCTTCGTGAAAGTTTGTAATGTCTTTCAAAAAATCCATTTTTGTGCTTATCTTACAATCATGGGATTTTGTGATATCACATTTCATGTTTTGATAGATGTCATACCCCATTCCAAGGTCTCCATTCCAAGTTAGTGAGCCACTAGCTCACTAGCTTATCAATGTGGTAGCATTGATAAGGTAGTGGGATATTTGAAAAAATACCTCATAGAAATGGGAGCTCATAGTGATGTACAGTGGGTTGTTTGAAAAAATGACTCATAGAAATGGGGGTTCACTATGAGCCCCAATTTCTATGAGGCATTTTTTCAAATAGCCCACTACCCTGCCAATGCTACTGCATTGAAAAGCTAGTGAGCTCACTTATCTATGCTAATACATTTTGCATACATGTCTACCAATTTTTTTTTTTCAAAAAACTCACATGCCTTGTCTATGCTTGCATTTTGTGCCAATCTTACAATCATGGCATGCCATGAGACCACATTTCTTTAAGGAATTCCATGAAAAAAATTATGTGAGCTTTGACAAGCTAGTGAGCTCATTAGCTTGAAAAGGTAGTGGGCTGTTTAAAAAAATGCCTCATAGAAATGGGGTCTCACGGGGGGCTTACAATGATGTAGATCACCGTGAGACCCCATTTCTATGAGGAATTTTTTCAAACAACCTGCTACCTTGTCAATTCTACAACATTGACAAGCTAGTGAGCTCACTAGCTTGTCTATGCTACCATATTTTGCATACATGTCTACCAAAACATTTTTGTCAAAAAATTCGCATGCCTTGTCCATGCTTCCATTTTGTGTCTATATTGCAATCATGGCATTCCATGAGACCACATTTATTTAAGTAATTCCATCAAAAAATTCATGTGAGCTTTGACAAGCTAGTGAGCTCACTAGGATGTCAATGTAGTAGAAATGACAAGGTAGTAGGCTATTTGAAAAAATGCCTCATATAAATGGGAGCTCACAATGATGTCAATGTAGTAGAATTGACAAGGTAGTGGGATATTTAAAAAAATGCCTCATAGAAATGAGGCATTTTCTCAAATAGCCCACTACCTTGTCAATTCTACCACATTGACATCACCGTGAGCCCCCATTTCTATGAGGCATTTTTTTCAAACAACCCACTACCTTGTCATTTCTACCGCATTGACATACTAGTGAGCTCATTGGCTTGTTTATGCTACCACATTTTGCATGCATGACTACCAAAACATTTTGGTCAAACAATTCACATGCCTTGTCCATGCTTCCATTTTGTTCCTATCTTGTAATCATGGCATGCCATGAGGCCACATTCCTTAAGGAATTCCATCAAAAAAATCATGTGATATTTGACAAGCTAGTGAGCTCACTATCTTGTCAATGCAGTAGCATTGACAAGGTAGTGGAAGGTTTGAAAAAATGCCTTGAGCATAGAAATGGGGTCTCACGACATTATTGTTATCCCCCATTTTTATGAGGAATTTTTTCAAACAACCCACTACCTTATGAATTCTACCACATTGAAAAGCTAGTGAGCTCACTAGCTTGCCTATGCTACCACATTTTGCATGCATGTCTACCAAATTTTTTTTTTCAAACAATTCACATGCCTTGTCCATGTTTCAATTTTGTGCCTATCTTGCAATCATGACATGCCATGAGACCACATTTCTTTAAGGCATTCCATAAAAAAATCCATGTGAGGGTTGACATGCTAGTGAGCTCACTAGCTTGTCAATGTGGTAGAATTGACAAGGTAGTGGGATGTTTGAAAAAAAACCTCATTGAAATGGGGGCTCATGGTGATCATCATGAGCCCCCATTTCAATGAGGCATTTTTTCAAATAGCTCACTACCTTGTCAATTCTACCACATTGACAAGCTATTGAGCTCACTAGCTTGTCTATGCTACCACATTTTGCATACATGTCTACCAAATTTTTTTTGTCAAACAATTCACATGCTTTTTCCATGCTTCCATTTTTTGTATCTTACAATCATGGCATGCCACGAGACCACATTTATTTAAGGCATTCCATCAAAAAATTCATGTGACCTTTGACAAGCTAGTGAGCTCACTATCTTTTCAATGTGGTAGAATTAACAAGGTAGTGGGCTATTTGAAAAAATTCCTCATAGAAATGGCGTATCATGGTTAGCTCACTAGCTTGTCAATGTGGTAGAATTTACAAGGTAGTGGGTTGTTTTAAAAAATTCCTCATAGAAATGGGGTCTCACGGTGATGCATTTTTTAAAAAATCCCACTACCCTGTCAATTCTAGTACATCACTATGAGAATCCATTTCTATGAGGCATTTTCACTGTGAGACCCCATTTCTATGAGGCATTTTTTGAAACATCCCACTACCTTTTCAATTCTATCTCATTGATAAGGTATATCACCATGAGACCACATTTCTATGAGGATTTTTTTTCAAATAGTCCACTACCTTATGCTACCACATTTTACATACATTTCTACCAAAAAAATTTTGTCAAACAATTCACATACCATATCTATGCTTCCATTTTGTGCCTATCTTGCTATCATGGCATGCCAAAAGACCACATTTCTTTAAGGAATTCCATCCAAAAATTCATGTGAGCTTTGACAAGCTAGTGAGTTCACTAGCTTTTCTATGCTACCACATTTTGCATATAGGTCTAACAATTCACATTCCTTGTCCATTCTTTCATTGTGTGCCTATCTTGCAATCATGGCATGCCACAAGCCCAGATTTCTTTAAGGCATTCCATAAAAAAAATTCATGCGAGCTTTGACAAGGTAGTGGGTTGTTTGAAAAAATTCCTCATAGAAATGGGGTCTTGTGATGATGTACATTACCATGAGCCTACATCACCATGAGCCCCCATTTCTATGAGGCATTTTTTCAAACAACTCACTACCTTGTCAATTCTACTACATTGACAAGCCAGTGAGCTTAGTAGCTTGTCTATGCTACCACATTTTGCATACATGTCTACCAAAACATTTTTGTCAAAAAATTCACATTCCTTTTCCATGCTTCCATTTTGTGCTTATCTTGCAATAATGGCATGCCACGAGACCACATTTCTTTAAGGAATTCCATCAAAAAATTCACGTAAGCTTTGACAAACTAGTGAGGGTTGAATGACATATATTTCATTTATTTGTATGTATTCATTTTTTAGGAACTAATATTTGTCTCTTTATCATGCTACAAATAAAATTATTTGTCATGTCGAGGAAACGGTCAGGGATTAAACCAACATAGGAAGAGATAGAAGCTAAGAATGCAAAGAAAGTAGCATGGATGAGGGAACATCATGATAAGAAGAAATTATAAATGATTGAAGAAGACATGCCAATTGAGGAGGAACCTCAACCATCAAGAAGAGAAATGGAATTGGTGGCACAAAGAGAACAAAAGAAAAAAGATTTGTGCTAAGAGAGATTTGAATACAATAGTTGGAGAAACACCCTCTATCACAAGTGAATATGGAGGGACACCATCTACCACATCTCAAGTTGAGAGTACATCATCACTCACATTTGAGGAAGGAGGTACACCATCATTCCCATCTCAACCTCAAGGTATGTCATCTATTCCATCCTCAATTGAAGGTACGCCATCTAGCCCATCTCATTTAAATATTAATGAAATTCCCCTAATGTTGAGATGAATTTACCATTGAGAACACTTATAATTTTTCATAGAAATAATTTTTTTTTGTTTAATATTGATGAGAATATTTTGCAGCCAATGGAAGGTAAGATTCCACAACGCACTTGTAGAAGATATGCTCATAAGATTTGGAGATTTTTCTTTGAAAATTTAAATGAGACTACAAAATGTCAACTATTTGTGGAAATGATGTGAAGTACAAAGTATAGGTCCATCATAAAGATTCTTGGGTTGAGAATATCAAATGCTTGAAGTGAAAAAAGTATTGTGAAGAATCTAATGGATGCATATGAGAGTGTGGGTAAGACCTCACACTCAAAAGATAGTAATGTCACATGATGTTTCATTACATTGAATTTAGTATGTAATCAAATGAGGAAATCTCGTCTCATTAGAAAGATGAGTCAACAATTGAGAATTAATAGAAAAACTTTATCAAAAGCCATTCAAAGGTAAAAAAGAATTGAGGAAACCGATTCCACTAAATTATGGGCATTCTCGGGGAGACTCCCACAAAAAAATAAACCAACTGTTGAAGCATTGAGATCACTAATTGAAGACTATTGGAAGAATAACACAATGGTGTCTTCATATAAAAGGGATGTGGTAAGAAGGAGAATCGGTAGTTGAAACTGTGAGCCACATCCAAAGCATTTTTTGGATATGACTCAAACACAGTTTTTTCATAAATCCTAGAGGACTATCCTCAAATTAAAAAAATTCAAAGATATTTTAAAATACTTAAACCTTTTTATGTCAAGATAAATCACACATGCACTACTTTTTTTTGTATATTACATATTGATTTTTTTAACCATTTTGATGTTTATTGTTCTATATGTTTAGATTTTCATACTAACAATGTTTTGCAGGATTATGGAATACATGTCCCACCAACATCTTCAAGAGACTTAGTATAAAAAAAATATATTAAAAAGAGGAAGGTAAAATATTCTATAGGAAAGTATGCTTGGATGGTACATATTAGCATTGTGGAGGCTTGCAACATATGCCAATATGTGAACATACGGAAAGAACACATGCAATTGGAAAGGAAATAGTAGAGTTCGACAAGTATAAAATAATGGCCTATAGTACAAAAGATGGTAATAAAGAAAAAAGGTGTGATTTGGTTATTCAAAAGATTCCAATGTATCAATTTATGTCTATATTTTGTGACAGTATGGTTTATGAGTATGCAAGGCATACCCATACAACTCGATGGTTGGACTTATAATTCAAGCTATGCAAGGACACCTTTCCAGTTGGTAGCATAATTTTAGTGTTCAAATTTGTAGATTACTACACTCTATAGCCATAATGTGAGGTGCAATCATAATATTACAACTCCACATAGGTTTCTATATTTGTGTGCATAGCATTCATTCATGCATCTTATAGTAGATAGGATAGCAAGAAGGTATTGAGGGAGTACCACTTTACATTAGTGATAATCAAACACATTCTCTAGAGTTCATGCAAGGTTTCTTTTAGTTGTTCTATAGTGATTTGGCTAGGAGGGACATAGCATATAGTCAACATATAATATGGTTGAATAACTGTGCAATACAATTCAATAACTCACAGATGTTCTATTGGTTGATCACGATGCATGTTATTATAGGTGTTCAACATATGTGGAACTTTTGTTAGGCTGAGCATGGAAAGGGGAGCATGATTTTGTAGGAGCATGTATCAAAAGAGCATTAGCATGACAAGAGTTAAAGTATAAAGACAATGCAAAGTTGATAGATACAAAATCAATCATCGAGTGGTGTAATGTTTCGATGAGTCCAAGTAGTGAAGGTAAGTCTTTAGTTCATAGATTTTTTTGGTTGATAGATGATACTAGCATTGCACCATATGAGGATTGTTGTACATTGGAAGGATCAAGTAAGCTACACTCTTTCCTTAGCTCAAATGTAGGTTCATGGAGTATCCATATGTGGAAGATGGCATGCTTTTTTTCTTCATATACAATTCAATCCTAGAATGAGTGTAAGTCAAAGGAGTGGGTTGACAAATGGTGGTTAAGTTATCTTAGACCATTTTACACATATCAGCCTCTAACAGAATTGGAACTGATATAGATGGAATCATTGGTTGACTTTGACCATATATCAGATCTAGTTCAACCAGGTAATATATCTACTAGCACAGTTTTAGAAATTCTTATTGTTTTCTTACTTTGTATTATATTTGTAATGTTGACTAACTTCATCTAATTTGTTGCGCATATCAATGTAGGGCATGTTTATGCAGTTATTGCAGATGAAGACAACAAAGAGGGAATGAATTATTACTTATGTCATTTTGTTGAGGCCAAAAATAAATTGGAGGCCCCAATTATAGATAGAGAAAAAATTGAATACCCTATAGGCTCAGTGGTTGTTCCTGGAATGTGGCTTAGAAGGTACCCAATTAAGAGTGTTAATGTTTGGTTATTTCAGGACTTTGGCATGCATCAGAAAATTCTTCATTACTTGAACCTTGTTGTGGCATCCAATGTTCATTTGATCAAATATGGGGGTAGAACTTTGAACAAGACCCTATGGAAGGTGTGTGAGTTTGACCATGAGGCAATACTTGACACAATAAAGAGTAGAGCAGACCCAGATGGTTCCTTGGATTAATTTATAAGTATGCACATTGGTTCTTATTAATTTGTATTAAAATTTAGAGTATGTACATCAAAATTAGTTGATAGTTAGACCTTTTATTTCTATATTTCAAGTTTACATATGTTTTGGTTCCAAGTTTGTACATATGTTTTGGTTTAAATTTTACATATGAATATTGGTTCAAAGTTGTCAATGCAGTAGCATAGGCAAGGTAGTGAGCATTGATAATATCACTACATTGTCAATGTGGTAGCACAGGTAAGGTAGTGAGAATTGACAAGCTCACTACATTGTCAATGTGGTAGCATAGACAAGGTAGTTAGCCATTTGAAAAAATGCCTCAAAGAAATGTGGTCTCTTGGTGATGTATGCCTAAAAAAATGGGGTCTCTAGGTGATGTACTTTAAAAAATGGGGTCTCCTGGTGATGTACTAAAAAAAAGGGGTCTCCTAGTGATGTACATCATTAGGAGACCCCATTTCTTTGAGGAATTTTTTCAAGTAGCTCACTACCTTGTCTATGCTTCTTCATTGACAATTTGACAAGCTCACTACATTGTCAACGCAGTAGGAATGACAAGGTAGTGAGCTATTTGAAAAATTCCTCAAAGAAATGGGGTCTTGTGGACATGAAAATTAAGCTTCTTTACATAAATTATAATTTGTGGCCTAATTAGGTCCTATTTTAGACACCCTTACATCAATCACCCTTTAAAAATTGCATTTATAGCCCCCTAATGCTCATGCTTTTGGACTTTGAGGCCTAATTCACTCACAAATCACTTAAATTCAGACAAATAACATTCAAACCACTCAAAATTCATGAAACCCACCAAAAAAAATCCCTAGTGGGACTAAGTCACCCAAGGTGGCAACTTAGTCCCTTTTGGGGTACTTTCAACTTTTGAGTGGGAATTTCATCAATTCAATTTCATTTTTCAGTGGATGTCAGCTTCTTAATTCTAAATAATGAGAAAATTAGGTCTTGATGCCTATAAATATACATTTTAGGTCATTTTTCACATCTCCTAGTCATTTTACAAAACAAAAAATCAAAATTCAAGAGAAAAAATATCTTACACAAGAAGATTTAATAGCATTTTGTAGTAAAGTTGAAGCTTTAGGGCAACAAACTAGGGTTTTTTCAGGTCTTCAAACTCACTTTTTGTTCAAGATCTGAAATTGCAAAGGGTTGATCATGGATTCCTATGGTTAATGATGGAGAAATCTAGGTTGAGGAGATGCAACTAGCCATCAAATCACACCTAATGACTTGTTTTCAAAGTGATTCCATCTTCCATTTTCTCTCTATCTTCAAACTTAAAGTTTGCATTACATTTACATGTCATTTGCATTCATTTGAAATGTTGTAGGGTTTCTTGCATTAAATCCTTGCATCATTCAAGTGCCATTTGCTCATCTTATTCTACCACATTAGAATATGATTTTATCTCATTTTTAGCTTTTCCCAGTCTTAGACACACTCAGGACTAGGGTTTTATGCAGATTTTATCCTTCACAAAGTTTAAATAACAACTAGGGGTTTGACTAAGGCAAACCCCCATTAGAAATCAATTTATCTTCTATTTTACAGGGTTTTTAGAAGATTCAGATCCGAATTTTTGTCAAAAAGCAGAGTGCACGTTGTGGGCTTGCGTTTCCACTTTCAAATTTGTAGAAAATTCAAAGTGGACTAAGTCACCCATAGTGGTGACTTAGTCCAACTGCACTACTTTTTTAGAATTTTTTGTAGTTTCAGGTACTCATTTGGCAGAAACAACTTTTTGGGCAGTTTCCTTGATCTGGGACTAAGTCACCTAGCCTGGCGTAAGTGTCCTAGTTGGCTCAAAAATCAAAATTTCTAGAATTTCAAAGGTCTCTGCAATCCCTAGTCAACTCTTCATCAATTTTTAAATGCAAATTTTCTATCTTGCATATTTATTTTGTCATTTATTGCATTTGTTTCATATTTTTTCATATCACACTATGTTTTCTAGCACTTTGCATTTCTTAGGCTTAGCATCATTAAATCATTTTATTTTTAGATTAGTGCATTAGTACATCATAATTAGGAATAATAAATCTCATTTACATTAACTTTGAATGTTGGCATTTGCATTTTGGACCCCATTCAATCCCCCTTTCTCCTTTTAGGTGAAAGACCCTAGGAGCAAAGCATTATGTGGCAACCCAAAATCATTGTCCACATTTTGGTGAACCTTAATTTTGAACATCTTTACTTATAATTTCAATTGCATCCTAGGTTTCATTTGCATTGCATTTTTTAAATTGCATCCTAGGGTCTTCCAAATTGCACTAGTGAAAATACCATTTTAGCTTGCATTATTGCATTCTATTTCATTGCAAAATAGTGAAATTCTGAATTTGCACTATAGATTTGCATAACACAGTACCAAACACATTCATATCCATAAAAAAATTTAGAAAAACTTTAAAAATCACCCTAATCGGACTAATTCGCCACCTTGGGCAACTTAGTCATGGTACAAATTTTGCATTTTTGTTTTCTGCATTCTATTTCCCATTTTTGTAATTCCTGTTAGATTTAGTCATTGGTCTATTTTTGTAAAGTTATTTACTATTCTACTTGAATCAGTTGAATTTGTACTATTTACTTTAATTTCCATCATCAATAGCATTATATTTTTATGATGTTGATTTTCAACATTAGTTCCTAGTTGATTTAGATCAGATTCATTGGAAAAAATAAACAAAAACTTCACAACATCAAATGAACCCATCAAAACAAGGCTTCATTTAGGACAACCATATCATCCAAACCTCTTAGTAGTGATGACTTGGCTAGGTTAGATGAAACCTTACAAGGTTTTTTTTGACTAAGTTCTTCCACTAAGGCTTGCGATGACAAACCTAAACCACTTAACGATAACTTATCTCCCAAACCTTTTAGTAGTGATGACTTAAGTATGATAGATGAAGCCCTTGAGGACTTCATCTCACATAAGCCATCCCCTAATGTTTGTTGTGAGAAACCAAAAACAAAATATGTCAATGTCATTCAACCTCAACTTGTCCTTTACCCACCTTCACATCAACCTCAACCTCCACCTACACCTAAGTTTACCCTTTATCCACCACAACATGATGTTGTTGCACACACACATTACACTCGAAATAACCCACACCAACTCCTTACCTTTACCCAATACCATACTACCTAGTGCTCCTTGATTAAGAGAGTATGATCTTGTTGAGCAACTTAAAAGCACTCCCGCCAAAATATCCCTTTGGGATCTTCTTCAAAATTCACCCAATTATCATTCAATGCTCCAAAAAACCTTGCAACAAATCAAGGTTCCTCTTGGTACAAACGTAAATGATGTGGTAGCTCTTCTAAAAGTAATAGCTAATGTAGACATACCTTTTATCAGCATTAGCTCCCTCCATTAGAATTACAGAAAAAAATGAGGCCTTTATGATCATTTCCCAATATAATAAAATAGGCATTAAGCGAACCCTTGTTGATAATGGCTCTTCCCTCAATGTGTGCAATGTGAAACTCCTTGATCAGTTATGTGTGGATAAAGTGCAAATCAAACCTGATTCCTTATCTATTAGAGGATTTGACAACACAACAAAACAATCACTCAGTATAATAACTTTTCCTATAACAATTAGAGTAGCTACCTTGCAAAATCCTATTCATGTCATGCCTTATGATGTCACATATAATCTTCTCTTAGGAAGGCCATGGATTCATGAGATGCATGTAGTACCTTCGACTATTCATCGCATCATGAAATATGTCTATAACAATAAAGTATATCAAGTTGAGATAGACCCTAAGCCTGAGAGTTGTTTGCAACTTGAAAAAGGAACAACAAATCCTTTGAATACTTTATTTCCAACATCTCATATTCAACCTTTTGAGACCACTAAACAAGACGAAGAATCTATGTCTAAATTGTTAGATGAAGATTGGGGAACATTGAAATTTACACCTTCATTTATGGATGAATACATAATTACTAGCAAGGAAGATGAAAAAAAAGAGCAACCAATGGTTATGTCAACTCAGAATTTAGAATAGTCTTCCCCTTCTTCTATCTCACCTCCTTTGGAAGAAAACACAAATTACACAACAAATTTTGATGAGATAGATTATCAACAACCACCCAATCCCAAAGAAATGGAAAGACTTTATGGAAACAGTTATGAGCTTATGAAACAATTGGGGTACAATGGTAAAGGATGTGGAAAACATGGACAAGGCATTCATGTCCCCATTGAACCTAATACACAAGAAATAAAGATTGGTTTAGGATATTCCTTTTCTAAGGCAAAAAAAGAAACTCAATGACCCTCATTAAATATCAACACCATCACATGTAAACCAAGAACCATGCTTATGCTAAAACATCCTAAATTTCTTGATATGAATTCTCCACCATCTTTGGCATATGTTGAAAGTGATGAAGCCTTGAAACAAATGTTAGGTGATACTGATAAACCATCTTCCTCTAAATGACATGTCACCTGCGCTATGATAACTTCCAAGCCACAAAATACTAATGATAATGAGAAAACCATGGAACCATATGATCTCGAGTCTCCTAAGTCAAATGCAATTCGCCTTGGAGATACAATTGGTATACCAATGGACATAGAAGATAAAGAAAAAATCATTAAGATTGGGAAGTGCCTTCATGATGAAGAACAAGAGGATATTACACTTATGCTCCATGATTTTCCTGAAATCTTTGCTTGGAAATATTCTAATATGTTAGGAATAGACCCAAAAATAGTCACACATAACATTGTTCTTGCAAATGATGCTAAGCCTATGCAAAAAAAAGATACAAAAAATGTGTCCCAATATAGACTTGCATGTTAAAGGAGAGCTTGAAAAACTCCTTGACGTAGGTTTCATTCACCCTATTGACTATTCTCCTTGGATCTCAAATATTGTCGCAGTTGCTAAACCTAATAATTGTATTAGGATATATATGGATTTTCATGACTTGAATAAAGCATCCTTACAGGACAATTTTTTGCTTTCTAATATTGACATGATCATGGATTCAATTGTTGGACATGCTTTTTTGTCATTCATGGATGGATTTTCTGGCTATAATCAAATCTTCATCAACCCACAAGATCAATACAAGACAACATTCACCACTATTTGGGGAACGTTTTGTTGGGTTATGATGCCTTTTGGACTAAAGAATGTAGGCACAACATATCAAAGAGCAATGGCATTGATCTTTCATGATTACATACATAAAATATTGGAAGATTATGTTGATGACATCCTTGTCAGGTCTTTAACACGACAAGACAATGTGAATGTTCTTCAAAAAATATTTGAATGAATGCGTAAATAAAACATGAGACTAAATCTAAAAAAGTGTGTCTTTGGAGTAGACAGTGGAAAAAATTTAGGGTTTATCACATCTCATAGAGGCATCGAAGTGGACACAAAGAAAATTGATGCTATTGTTAACATGCCACCTCCTCAGAACATCTCTCAGTTATGCACGTTACAAGGATGAATCCAAGCCATTCGTCATTTTGTCACTTCTTTAGCTAATAGAACATTACCTTTCACACATCTCCTTAAGAAGGACGTGCCTTTTGATTGGAATGATGATTGTAAACAAGCCTTTGAGAGTTTAAAGGAATACCTTGCAACTCCACCTATTTTATAGCCTGCCATGCCAAACAAACCATTCATGCTTTACATAGCCACATCCACTCATGCTCTTGCAACCTTATTGGCTCAACAAGATGAAAATGAAAAAGAACACCCTATTTATTACATCAGTCAAAGCCTAATTGATTATGAAACTTGATACACGCAAATTGAAAAACAATGTTTATCCCTTGTATTCACTACTAAATTGTGACATTATTTACTCAATGTTGAAATACAAGTTATGACGAAATTGGATCCTCTCAAACATCCTTTAACAAAAAAAAAATTTATCAAGACGTTTAGCTAAATGGGTTATGATGACACTCAAATTTTGCAAATTTGAAGTGCCCATATTGAAAATTTTGCCTCTGCACTCTCAAAAGTGCACTTGAAAAATCTGCTTAAATGATCTACTTTGGAGGGTCATATTTTGGAGCCAATTAATTTTTGTGCCAAACCCATTTGCAATCCCATTCATGTGACATATGTGAGTAGGAATGTCATTTTTCAGCTTCCCATGATGATTTTTGATAGGGTTTTGAAAAGAAAAGCTAGAGGGTTTTGGCACTTTTTTGCTATTTACACACTTTTAGTTTTACAAAGTAGCCTCCTGTTCGATCTTGCATTTCAAAAATGGAAAATTTTCAAGAAAAAATGATTGTTTCTCTCCATTATCCATACCTCAAAGTGCTCCCATGTCAGGTTTCAGAGCCTCATGATCTCATTTTCTATTTTTTCAAGGTCAAAAGCAAACGCAATTTGTTCAATTTTGCACTTGCATTTTCTAAAATGTTTTGAGTTAACTTTGACCTTCTAATATCTTATGAAAAATGTTGTTTCAAGCAGATCCCTCTTGCACACGTGTTTAGTGTACGAAAATGAGCTAATGTTTTTAGTGGCAGCTCGCTAGGAGTTGATTTGGTATTTTTCAAAATGGTGACTTGGGTGAGTTAATTGGTTTTGAACAACTACAGTTGCATAAAAGTTTGAGGGGGAGGATTTTCCAATTGATATCTTTCATCTCATGACTTTTTTCTCTGAGCCATCTATTGCACTTCATTCTTGGGTCAGGTGTCTATATGCCTATAAGTTTTCATGGCTCTAGGAGGTCGTTTGACTAGTTTCCCAGGTGGATTCTAGAGCCAACTTGACCTGTTTGGCTCATTGTTCAAAAATGCTTGAAAGCATATTTTAGTGACAACCCAATTCATTTTTCCACTTCAGATGCACTCAAAAGTTTCCTTAGATCAATTCAAGTTTAAAAATTGTTTGAAAATGAAATGTTTTTAGCCTGGTCCACATGGGGACCTGACATGATCTTGTTGGAGGACACTTTGGTTATGAAAGACATGAATTCTAGAGCATTGCTTCAACAAAAGGTTGTCATTTCTCATCATCAAAATACTATTCCAAATGAACATTTCTATTCAAAGAAAAAGAAGGTTATATATACACAATGTGTAGGAATAAAGCTTAATGATAAGTTAGAGCTTGAAACCAAGAAATCTTGCTTTGCATAAGCATGAATAGAGAATGTGAGCAAAACCAATGAAAATGTTAAGCATTCAAAAGGAAGATATATATGGAATTTAGGGATGGTAAAATGGATATGACAACTCCACTTGATTCAAAAATGATGCTTTTGGGTATAATACTCATGAGAAAATAGTAACAAATAAATGGCAGTAGGGCCATCAAGTTGAAAGTGGTGTTGACTCGAGTTACCATGGGACAAAGGCACAACATGTCCAATCTTGATATGTTGCATTGGATTTGGATTTTTCCATGAGGGCTCTTGTTTCTTTTGTGAAAGCCAAAATGTGAAATTCTAACATTACACTCAAGTCAAATTCAATCCTAGAAACTTTCAAGCAAATGTATTTGGTAGTTGTAACACCATACTCTATAGCCTTCACCATCTACTTTGCTGCAGGTATAAAAACTGGAAGCAAAATCAAGGAACATAGCCTATTGGACATAATGCCTTTTTTGAATGTGGTCTTAGGGATGTCCATCAATGTTGGGCATGGCTAAAGGTCGATATAGGAATCCATCCAAGTATTGAAGAATGTGGAAACATACAGTATGGGCTTAGTGAGAGAAAATGCATGAACTTGTTGAATGTAATAGAGTAGGTGCCCACTTGAGAAATAAGAATGGACAGTGCACATGAAGAAAAAATTCAATGCATCAAAATGACTAATATATGGCATGGCCTTGTGCAAATGGAGGGATTGAAACTGGTAAATTACCAATAGTATTTTTAAAATGCTTGAACCATGGTGAAAATTGGATGCCATAACCACAACCATGCACAAAATGAACCTATTGAAATGACTTTAGAAACTCTCTAGCAAGTGTAGTGGCACACGTGCAACTAGAAGCTACCACAACACCATATAGAAAATGAAAACACATCAAAATGGCAATAGGGTTAGAGTTTCTTGGCTGGGATATCCACCATGCTAGGCTATAAGGATCAATGAAGGTCACTACAAAGTGATAGATAAAGCATGTGGACTAGTTTAAAGTTTTCTCCAATAAGTGTGGCTGCATCGAATGCCATAATTGTTGCTTAATACACACAGTGAATTTGTTGAAAAGGATTTAAAAACATTCAAACAAAATATAGTTCCAGTGCCAATATGCTTGGTGCAGGAGGTCATTCATATGTAGCTCATGGGGAAACTCAATGAAGAGTTCACTTATGGGCATGTTACTCATCTAGAGCATGCTCTTCTTTGTCACACGCCAAGGTGAAGAGGGCAGTTTGAGTTTATAGAGTAAAACATGGCAAAAAGATTAAGAATAGTGAAGTATAAGTAAAATGAAGACTTCAAAAATTATAAGTGAACACAATTGGAAGGGAGGTTGCTGCCATGGCTAGATGAGAAGCTGCACGAGCATAACGAATGAAGAGAATTAGGGAAAAATAGGGGCAATAGAGATCAACAGCCAAAAATGAATGAGAAATGCAGTTCGATATCCTCCCTCCCTCGCTATCTCAAAACTCCAAGTTGCTCACTTGTTAATGTCATGGGGAGTGCGAGCTTTGAGCATGTGGAATGTGGGACTGATCTATTTTTTAAACCAATGGCTTAAGTAATGTTTTGAAAGAAATTTTTTAAGGTTTCCTAATAAATTTGAGGCTTTTAAAACATTTTAAAAGCACATTTTAAAATATATGGTAAAGTGTAAAAAGATGAATAAATGAAGCATAGGAGAAAATGAATAAGTGAAGCACAGGAGAAAAGTAGATTTAAAAGATTTCCATGGAAAATTGGGTGCTAGGGTAAAATTTTTAATATGAAATATGAGTGAAAGCATGAGAATGGGTAAAGTGTTTTACCCAATAAAGTTAAATGGCTTTCACCTTTTGCAAAAGGTAAAAGTTTTTTAATGTTGTTGAGCAAACATTGTAAGGGAATATTTTATAAAGTGAATTTATTCACTTTATAAACAAGTATTGTTTGTTGGGGATTAAAATATTAAAGTGCACGAAGGAGTATTTTAATGTAAAATAAAAAATATGGCTGCAACAAATAAAGTGAAAATTTAAAGAGCAACAATATGAAGGCTTTCACAGGAGTTTTCATGGGCAGAGACATTTTTTAGCTATTGGGTAAAATGGAGATTCTCCACATGGAGAAATTTTCTATTGTTGAACAACTTGGAGTAAAGGAAAATTGAGAGACAAAGTTTTTTGCAAGGAAGAGAGAAGAGAGAGGCTTTGCATGTTACTAATTGATGGTGGATGAAGTTTCCAGGTGTCTTCAATAGATTAAATTTTGGAGCCTTCTATTCTTCTATATCTTCTCTTCAATTCTCATTTGTAAAGGGTTCTAAATTCTTGTGTGGGGCTGGGTAGATAGAAAATGTTGAGTTCAAGTCATGAATTGAGTCTGTAAAGCTGTAATTGTTGGTTTCATGACTAAATATCAGCCATTTTATGCAAATAAATCATGAATGTCATCAAATTGTCTCCATATTTGTACATTTTAAGTCATTTGAATTCAATAATACAAAGTATGTTTGAGTTTGTCATCTCAAATTTCCTGAGATTTTTTTTTTGTTCATGATTTTGTTTCAATGAAATGGTTAAATTACTTTGAGTAGATAATTGTGATTTCAAGTATGTAGGGTGGATCTATTAGAAGAATTTGATTGATAATAGGAGAGGATTTGTTGGTGTAATGCATTAACATTTTGAATCCACTAGTTGAAGTTCATTTGCTGTTGAATTTATTTTATGCATTTGACTCCATGGCCTAGAATTAGGCACTAATTTGTTATTCAACTTAATGAATCTCATAAACAAGTTTAAATTCAAAATCATTTTAAATCATTATTGTTTGGTTGAGGTTTGGTGTTAAGTTCTACCTCCCAATTGTTGAGTGAGTGTTGATGTAGCAAGAATTTAGCCAGATTTGAAGTTGACAATACTTTCTTTAGTGTAAATGAATTGGGAATTATCTTCTATAAAAAGCGATGTCTGTGTATGAGTGAATTAAGTCTTTAGGCATTGTATAGGTTGGCCCACCTTGGTCTTGCAGAGCCAGAAGTGTAGGATATTTCAATCTTTGACAAAATCTTGTCAGTTGGCCAAATCCCTCTTAGAGTTTGAATATAAGAAATTGGCTAATTCTTTAGGATTCATTGGACTAGTTGATTTGGAACACCAAAAGGTTATGTTGTTGACTGAGTTTTACCTTAAGTTTGTTTTGCAAAAAGAAATTAAAGGCCCAACCTTAACCGACCAATTAGTTGATGCTCCTTCTCCTTTAGTGTCACCTAGCAATGATTCTTTTCCTGATGATAGTGTGCTAACAACAAAAATTTCTACATGGGAATTATACTTTGATGAATCCAAGTGTATAAAAGGCTCCAGTGTTGGAGTAATCTTAGTTCCTCTAGAGGGAAATCCTATTCCCTTATCGTATTGACTCAATTTCCTATGTACGAATAACATAACTAAATATGAGGCGTTAATTGTTGGGCTGTGTGCCACTTTAATCATGGGCATGAAAGATATTAAGATCTTTGGTGACTCACAATTAGTAATTAAAAAAATCAATTAAACATATCAAGCTAAACATGACATATTAGCCAAGTACAAAGATCTTATCATGCATTTTTAGAGAAATTTCAGACATTTACCATTGATAACATCCCCTAAAAAGATAATCAACTTGCAGATGCAATGGCAAGTGTTTCCTCTCTTATTTCTCCCCAAGATCTTTCAAAAGATTTCACATTCACAATTCACCCTCTTTTGAAACCTTTGATTGACGACAAGATTGATGAGGTTTTCACAATGGATGAAGCAAACTCGAGTGAATGGTATGATGCCATACTCAACTATTTGAAAAGTGGTACCTTTCCTAAGCTGACAACTAAAAACTTTTGTGCTCATTTACGAAGCTTACATCTAAATATTTCATTCTAGCAGATGTGTTATATCGAAGTTCGTTTAATGGTATATTATTGCACTATTTGAACAACTTTGAGATCCCTCTCACACTTCACCAATCCCATGAGGGTGCTTGTGTTGGACATTTTGGAGGAAAAACATTGGTTCAAAAACTTATCTGTATAGGGTATTATTGGTGCCACATGGAATGTGATTGCTTTAATTATCTTCGAAAATGTCATAAGTGTCAGGAACATAACAATTTGCATCATGCTCTTGCTAGTGAAATTCAAACTCAACTTTTGATATGGCCCTTTGTGGTTTGGGGATTGGACATTATATGAAAAATTTCACCTCCTTTTGCTAGACATACCTTTATTATCACTACAACTGATTATTTTACAAAATGGGTAGAGGCCATTCCTCTCCAATCTACAATAGCTGAGGTGATATGTCGTTTCATTTTGGAACACATTATTGCTCGCTTTGGACTTCCTTCTGCATTAATTTATGATAATGGTACACCATTTAAGAATAATGATGTGAAGAAATTTTTAGAGACCTTTAATATCCAACACCATTTTTCAACACCTTACTAGCCGCAATCTAATGGTCAAGCTGAGTCAACTAATAGAGTTCTTGAAAAAACCTTGAAGAAAACTATTAATAAGAACCATAGGGATTGGGACACACAATTACATTATGCACTTTGGGCTTACCGTAGAAGTGTTTGATCTTCCATAGGGACCACACCATATACTTTGGTCTATGCTAGTGAAGCAATCACACCCTTAGAATTATAAATTCCTACACTAAGAGTGGCTCTTCATGGAACTATTGACGATATGCATTATCAGAAATAACTGTTACATTAGCTGGAGATGCTCGATGAACATCATATTAATGCTCTTGAACATCTTCAAGATTATTACAAATGAAATAATAATCATTACAACCTTAATGTTATCCCTTGATCCTTCCAAAAGTGTGATTTCATCCTATCTGCTAATCAACATAATGTCAATGCTGACCCAAATGAATGTGAAAAATTCAATTCTAATTGGTTAGGACCTTATATAGTTGACACAACCTTTTGGGCTGGTGCTTACAATTTAATTAAACTAGATGGAACACTCCTTAAAGAACCTATCAATGTCATGCATTTGTGTTAGTATTATGTTTAATCCCTTTTGAATAGTATAAATTATAGAGAAGTGTTGTTAAAGTTATGGGATTTTCTCCTATACACTTTCGCATTGCTTCGTTCTTGACAAATCCCTTGCATGTATGTCTTGAACACTAAAGTGGTTATTTTTTATGGCTTTATGTTTTCATGCTATTCAACTTCATCTTATGTGTTATGATAAGTTCAATTTAATTTAGCATAACATACTTACTCATCATGTTGTATCTAAAATGAAACACAATATGTTTTAATTAGATCACATAAATTTTGTTAGATCATGTAGATATTAATTAAGGTAATCTTGCAAAATTTATTTAATTAATCACATTATCATTTAACATTCAACCATATTAAGATAAATCATAAAACATAAAATGCTTATATATATCCAAAGTTTTATGTATATATCGTCATCAAATACAACATCACCAATGTCTGTGAGAACTAAACCCCTCAGCATTTGGTGCTTGTGATCTGGTACTCTGACATCGTGAGATAGTCATGTGTGATTGTGATTGTGATCCATTAAATCTGAGTGCAAAATCTAGACCCTGTGCTCGCCCAAGGGCCACATCCCTCTCCTCCCGTAGTTGTGCTATATTTGAATGTAGTCTCTCCATCTATGTTGGAGTCTAGGATGATTTCCATGTGGTCTCAGCTCGACGGAGTCATCTCCTCACCCTCTCATAAGCTTCCCCTACCCTCACGAATGGTCTCACTGACTTTGGCTTCTCCTCCAAAATTGGTGGGGGGACATAATTAGGGTCCATCTCCTCCTCATCGATGGATGTAGGTACTATCTCTATAGTAGCCTAACGATAGAACTCTTGTTAGTCTCTTGTTGCTCCTACTAGGTAGAAACATCATGCAATCAGTAAACATCATCATGATATATATATGTCAAGTATAAACACTAAAATAACTGCATAAAATCAAATATCATTACCTATATCATGGGTCGATTGAGAAATCTCAATGTCATCCTATATAGGGGGCATGGAGGGTGTGCTAGCCTCCCATTGGCTATGAGTACTAGTGCTTGTTGCAGCTGCTACTTGTGACCTCGTCATATGGATGGGAGAGGCATCTTCCCGATCATGTCGGCCCTCAGCTCTCGCCTCATCACTCTCACTCAAGGGTGGCTCCTCCTCCTCATACTGCTCCTCCTCCTCATCCTCCCCGTACTCCTCCTCATCCTCCTCTCCCTCCTAGACATCATAATCTAGATCTGCCTCCTCATCATACTCATCATCAATCACATAAGTAAATATATCGACAACCCTGTAGCATGTCTCCTCGGCTCTATCCTCTTGGTCATCTCGCTCATCTAGTAGTGGCTCTGCATCTCCCACTGACTCATCCATCGAGAATACTAGTGTTGGTTGAGTCACTATCCACCACTCCTCATGCTCTCCTGTGGCACCAATGTTGTCTGTGTCAGAGACTGGTGGCTGGTCGTGATTAGAATCATCAGAGTCATTCTTAGCTACATGCTCGAGAGTGAGTTGCACTATATCACCTGGTCTTTGGGCACTCCGTGCTGATCTCCTTAAAGAGGATCGTGTTTTGGGTGGTGTCTACACCTATCCAAATTTCCACATGACCCGATCATAGTAAAATGGTCATACTACATGGTCATGATGGCCAACCAAAAATCTATCCTTCTGCATCCTCCTCAACTATTTGGTATAATCTATCCACTGCAATATCAGCGGATAAGGTCTCCAAAGGACCTCCTCCTCATCCAATTAGTCAAATTGTACCCTCCAAAAGTGCAAATCACCATATTACCATAGTCACTGCAGAGGATAGTCGAAAGCCCAAGGATATCCTATTGTTGATACACATGGATAGCTGACTAGTCTGGTACATGTAATGTGCTCTAGGAACCACACTTGTAGAAGTGTGTAGTGCACCATACTATCCACCTCTTGGAATTAAAATCACCCAAGATCATAATATAGATGTTCTAGGATACACCGACCCCAGGTGTATACTATCTGCTACTTTGCCATCCTCAAATCATGTGGACTAGTCCTCCCTCCAAGTGCCCACCCCAACCATCAAGGATGAGAACTAGTGCTACGGTATGCATCATAATCCATCAAACCACTGGTGCCCATGAATATAATAGCATGGAAAAATCAATCTATCCTCTAACCCGTGCATCATGAACTAGACCATTTAAACAATATTGTAAATCATCCCTCTACTCATAGAAGTTGTCTTTGTGGAAATGCAATTTCTCTCCTCGAATTGGCACGCAAAGAATATAGTGTACATTCTCTAAGGTGATTGTCATCTCCCATGTTGGCAGATGAAAAGTGCATGTATCTGCATTCCAACGCTTGCAAAGAGCCATCAACATGGCATTATGGTATCTCATAGAAGGTATAAGATATGCCCAATAGATGCCCACAGCTTGAAGATGCTCCATCTCCTTTGTTGATAGTGTTGGAGCCATATCTCTCAGGAAGCTCAACTATCTCCCTTCTAATCCCTATCATCCTCAGGCGGGTACCTATCAAATTTACACAAATATGTTTGAAAAATCATTTAAAATATTTAATTTTTACATTATTCATCATGCAAGTGTGCTAAATTCCATCTAGTGTGCTTCCTAAAGGCCCTAGATACTTTAGAACCCTTTTGAGACACTTTGCAAAGAAACAAGACACTTCGCAAAGAAATGGGACACTTTACAAACAAGAAACTTTGCAAACAAAAGGGACACTTTGCAAACTTTTTTCCAAGATCCTAAAATAACCTATATTTGCATAAAAATCATTAAATCATTACAAAATCACAAAACGAAGGTTGCAGAATCAACTCACCTCATGCTGATGCTCGTTGCATGCCACCTGGTCCTAGAGAATGTCTAGATGTGCAAGTGTGTATCCCCATCTACTCGAAATTTTCTATCTCACTTGTCACTCTCATGCTACAAGAAGGTAAAATGAAATAGTAAGTGAAAAATTACTTTCTGTGAACCCCAATCCTAGACCTGCACAAACATAGCAAACAAACGCAATGTTAGATCCATATGCAAGTTAGAACTTAGATTCCCCATGAAATTCATCTACAATGCTCAAAATAGGAAAGAAATGAAGAACACAACATGACAAGCAATTAAATCCTATTTAAGCATGCAAAATCTCAATTCCATGGGGGAATTGGTGCCAATTTGATGTGGAAATTGGTCCTTTCCCAATCCCTTTGTAAGCTTTGTGATGATTTGATGAAGATTTGATGATTCCTTGGAGAAAATCCTGCTTAACCGAGCTATAAAACTTGAAAATGGATATATTATGGATGAGCAAAGTTCAAAATCTTAAGATTATCACTTTGCATGAAGTTGTGCCCCCAAAATGAGAAGAAAATCCTCTTATTTATAGATGAGAATGTTGAAGAGTGAGGAAAAATGGATGAATGTGGGATCATTCAACATTCAATGGCCAAGTGCCACTTGTCAAGATGTGAATGGAGGAAGGTTGAGCACATTTTGATTAATGTGCCAATAAATGACATTAGGTGGAATTTTAAATTAATGAAATGACATGTTTAAGGGGGATGAAAATGACTTTAATGCCACTTGGCTCAATGCACAAGGACATGTAAGAGGAGATAAATGCTTTGTTGGAAGGAAAAATCCACTTGGAGGAATATTCCCTTTTGATGCCATGTTAAGGGAAATTAGCTAATTTATTAAATCAATTAAATGATTTACTTGCACAAGTTGCACAATCTAGAGGATGTGGTGGATTTTGATTAGATTTAATCATGATTTGATTAAATTAAAAGGAGATTAGTTGATTTGACCATTTTGACTTAGGCTTTTGGGTTATTTTAAATCAAAATGAGGAGAATATGATAAAGACTTAATTAAATAAAGATTTTGATTTATTTAGTTAAAGAGGGATGATGTTAGCTTAAATTAAACAAGAATTGATTTATTTAATTTAATAGATAGACTTTAGAGAATAATTAAGTAAAATTGATTTATTTAAGTAAGAGATGAAATGTGATGAATTTAATCAAATACAAATTATTCAATTAAAATGGTCAACAAAGAAGAGGATTCAGGACAAAGCAGTGTTAGTTAAATCAGGATCAAGTGTATAAGATCAATTGGTACATTTTTTGTGTCTACATTTTTCCTCTCTTTGAGGCAATGCACTTGCTATGTTGGTTCAAAGAATAAACTGTCTAGATCAAAATTCAAAAAAAATTTAATTTTTTCAAATTGCCCCACTGCTGCCCTGGCGAGAAGAAACATGCTGCTATATTGCCCCCTCAACAAATTAGATGAAAATTTTGGATTTTTAGTTGATCTCATGAAAAAAAGAGGACAAGGTGCCCGACAGGTCTAGAAATGATCTGAGATACCAAAAACATGCAAAAAAATGAAAAAAAAGATGCATAATGGTCTTCAGTTAGGCAAAAACGGGCTCGGGGGTCCAAAACCCTAGCTGGATGGCTAAACGGGGTCAAAAAAACCCTAGTTTTCAGGCTTAAATAGGCCACGAGGGGCCACTTCTAGTTCATTTTCACAGTTATCCTTTAGATATTTCTGCGATTTGAGCTCTGACCCCTGTGAGAGATGGCTCAATGACCACTCCACGACATGTCTCGGAGTGAGTAAGGGTGTACTAGAGGGTTCCTAGTACTGGACCACCGATGAGTCAACTTGCCCCAACTTTCATTTCATTTTTCATGCACATTTATTAGCTTAGAAAGTCAAATTTAGGTCAAGCAGTCCCATATAGTGTCACTACAAATTTCTTTTCGGTGTCACATGGCCTCAAACTGCATTGCCATCATGAATAGTGACATAGCATCATAGTTTGGAGTTAGGGTTCAAACTCCAAATTGGACCGCATATGAGTATAGCACTGTGACAGGCCACTTTACAATTTAGGGTTTAGGGGTTAAATAGAGTCGCACTCAAATTGCGTGATGACAGTGGAGTTTGGGAGTTTAGAGCTTCCAGTGGCGCAGTTTGTAACTTTCAAACTGTGCCACAATTGCAAATAGCGACAAAGTTGTTTCAATTGAGAAAAACTCCAAACTGGATCCCGACTTTTATGAAACTTGAAGTAGTGACCTTCCTAATGCAGGATGAGATAGATATTCTTTATTCACGTGAGCATAGATCCTCCATACTTGGAAGATTAGTTGGTATGCATGAGTGACTCTAGGAGCACTTGGGGGTGATTGGACTCTGGTACATTGCATATGCACTGTCAATGAGAACACATTTTGGGATAATGACAGTGCTTGCAGAGCGATGGCATAGTGAGATGCCATCATTTCACCTTCCAACAGGTGAGGCCATATTGACACTAGAGTACTTGTGGTGCATTCTATGATTGCCTATACATGGAGAGCAAGTGATCTATGATGTGGAGGCTAGTAGGGATGCATGTTACAATGTGATGGGCCTTGATGAGATCATCTTTTTAGAGGGCCAGATTGAGTTGGAGCGCTACAAGTTCACCGTGTTACCCTTTCGCCTGGTCATTACAACTATCATTTCAGGTCTTGTTACACCAAATCAGCAAGGTTAGTATTTTAGTCCAAGATGGGGGCTCACTTGAGAGCTGATGGTGTGACAGAGAGTATGATTTGCATGGGGACTAGTACTATTGGCTTCTCTATATCAAGATTTACATGAGTTTGCATATAGTGATGGCAGAGCCATTGGGTCTAGAGTCACACTTCTCCATATCTAGGCTTGGGAGCACATCGTCGTGCTTTTCCCATGAGTCATAGTGGTTTATATGGACATAGACAACCCAATTTTCTGGAGGTACAGGGGAGTATCTTCTTTTACATTCACAAGATAGGTCAACATCCCTCAGTGGAGGAGGGTCATTGATGACATGAGAGCTTTCACATGGTGATTGTATCTTAGATGGCCAATGTGGTATGACAATACCCAACAACTATTTTTCACTAGATAGGATAGATTGATGCAAGGCCAAGAGCACACCATGATTGAGAGGTACTTGCCTAAATGATTTCAAAGATAGTTTGGTGAGCCACATGATAGACCCGATGACTAGTACATTGGTACATTGCAATATTCATGTGTACTACGAGTTAGAGTTCATGGGGCCACTACATTCTAGCCCAGGAGGCCATTGATTCCTTTGGATAGCTAGTGGCTAGGCTGTGGCCATATGATTAGGGTCAGGAAAATGCAGGGACTACCTAGGCATACAAATATTGGTTCAGGCCACCTCTCAGGTTAACAGTGTCAAGGACACCATCGACACAACAGAGAGCTAGGGGCAAAGGGGCAAGATGAGGTTGGGGCCAAGGAGGTTGAGGAGATGGAGATGGGGATGGGCCACCTCAATAGTCGGATAAGGTCAGAGTTCAAATAGATTCCCTGAGAGATGGGGATCAGAACTAGGGCAGGGAGATCAGGATAGATAGGTGGATCAACTACCTTAGAGAGATCAGGGATCTCCACCACCACCACCACCACCACCATTTCCTCCACCTAATTAGAGGGACACCCTTATACAACAGTTAAAGGAATAGGTCTAGGAGCTATAGGGATAGGTTGTTGCTTTGACAATAGAGAGAGACCATCTCAGAAAAGAGTGGGACCAGGCTATCTAGCATAGATATGCTACAGAGCTTAGAGCAGCATAGGAGATGGGTTGCAAACAACAGCTCGAGAGCATGTCCACATCCTCCTCTTGGAGTTTAGTTTCATTATGAGCATATAGGGAGCGGTTCGAGAGGCTGATTATTAAAGAGTTCATTATCATTAGGTCATGCCTCAAGTGTCCTAGGTCTTATATTTTTCACAACAAAAAGGGTACCAACCTCCAGAGGACCATAGAGAGAGACAATCTAGTGAGAGTGAGGGAAACCAGTAGGGCTAGCCCTTTTTTTATTAGAGACAAGATTCTTTTTGTGATCCATGGGATTGTTTTTGATAGTCCCATGGGAAATTGTACTTTTATTGATATACACACATGATCCCAATTTTGTACCATGAAAATGTATTATTTTGATGATATATGAGATGATATGAGATGATTCGATCCAATGTATGATGTGTCCTATTTGATTTATGCATTTATGGTTTGATGTTTTTACTTTCTATATGTGATGGTCTATATGTGATACAATGATTCTATCCTATGTGATGCAATGTAATGTATTTTTCTATATGGTGATGTGATGTAGTGATTCATGGATGCATTTCTTTTTCATTATCTTTTCTTATGTACTTTTGATGATTATTTACGGATAATGAAAAATGATATACAAATGCTTAGACTAAAAAATCTATATTATGCACTTAATGGATGAGATGCAATCTTTTTCTTTTTTAGTACTTTTTCTATGTATGGATGTGATGATGCATTTTATGGATGACATGATGATGCATACATGAATGAGGGTTCCTATATGAGGATACACATGATATGATGCTTATGTTATAATTCTTTTGTGTTTATGTGATGTGAGATGATTTAATTTTTTCTATATGATATGCACTATGCTGATGGTTTGTGGATGTAGGATGGATGCATTAGCGATGGTTTTTGATTATCTGTCATGGTACCATGTTAGTGAAAAAAGAAGATAGAATAAAGAAGAGGATCCAACAAGTCAAAATATGATAATGACCATGATGATGATGATGATGATTTGCTTACCAAGGATTCAGACTTTAAAAGGGCCATTTACCTTATGTTTGATCATACACATATGTATGATGCATCAAGGTATAAAGAACTAGGATGGGCTTGTACCTAGTGTGATGGAATTTGACTTGACAATCAGATAGGAGTACTCCTATTCAAACCTAGCATACAAAACCTTATTCATAATGTAGTTTAGATATTCCAAATGTCTCGAACCAAAACATAGAAAGGAAAGCCTTCCCATGTGGTCAACATGACACCTAAAAATTCTTCCCTACAAGCCAAACAAAGCACACATGACCAAGTTATATTACAAGAATATCCAACAAGCATAGCAGATAAAAATATCATGATCATTGCCCCATTCCTTTCTCTCTAAATCCCTTTTTTTGGGATATCATTGATAGGTCATCAAAATGAGCGCAAATAAGATAAGTCAATAGATAAAGATAAAGTAAACAAACAAGCTAATGTTCTTCATACCGCTAGCCATGACTAAACTATGGTGATGCCTAATGTTGATGTCCATTGTAGGAAGGTTGCATCCTAGGACATGACGATATCAGATGATTGATTTGGGATTGATTGAATGATAATCTATTGACACAAAGAGTTGACCAACTTGTTTACATATTGACCTAGACTTGAGACTTTGATGATTAAGTTTTCACTTTTAACTTGCTAGACTTGTTTCTAACTATTTTACCAAAGGTTGAAGATGATAATGATTTATTATGAGTGATGTTTATTGTGGGTGAAAGAGAGACGATATAGATGAATTTTTTCAAATATTTGGATGTTTTTGGTGTTTTTGAAATGTTTTGAGGCTTTTTTTGGTATTTTTGAGATCTTGCAAATGTTTTGATTTTCATTTTTCTAATGTTTTGGGGTTTTCTGAGATTTTGACCAAGAGACTAACCTAAAGACCTATCCTACGGGCCTCAAGGGCTGATCAGCAGATTATCCTTTCCTACATTAAACATGTAGAGACCACGTAGTTTGACTGACACAAACTCGATTATTGATGAGGTATGATCAAATGAATTACCATTTTATTATGATGAAAAAACACTAAAGGATCGACCTAAGCGTCTCGTGGGATGATTCAAAGATCAACCTTGCCTACGTTTAGAGCTTAGAGACCCGTAGTTTGACAAGATGACTCTTTTTTTGAGTTTTTGACTAATTTTTTTATTTGTTTTTGGGTTTTGAAGGTTTTGGATGTTTTATGATGTTTTTGGATTTTTTGATTTTAGGAAGACTTCAAGGATCTACACAAATTCAATTTGATGAGAACATGCCCCCATTGTGATGCAATAGACTACTCTGATAAAGGTGGGACTAACTGACCTTGAGAATGGGTTGAGTAGCACTAGGTGGGATCATGACACGAACATAGGACCAAGCTATAGTGTAGATGCAGATGGATGATGGATGGAGATAAGGGATGCGATGGATGATGGAAGTATGATAGATGATGTAGAACAAGTCATGAATGTATTGGTGGATGGAAAGTGCTTATTTACACAAGGCACCTATTTTCTAGGTTTCCACCAAGGTACTTGCCCAAAGTGCCACCAAAGTGGTTTTCACTAGAGGACAATTTTTCTCTTTATTGTTTTTAATCCCTTTTCTGATTTTGGATTTTTTTTCTTTTTTGATTTTTTTTTTGTCACCAAGATGCCTATTTGCCAGGTTTTTAGTATGGTGACCATTTTTTTAGGACATTTTCTATTTTTTTTGTATTTTTGGTTTTATACCCAGAAATATTAGGCATAAAACTCTTTGAGATGGGAGTTGTTCATGGGCTCCTACAGAGGCTCGCCTTCTAGAGTTGATAAATTATATGCCCCTGACTTGTAACTTGTTGTGATTATGAAAGGTCCCAACCAATTGGGTGTAAAATTAACCTTGATTTCTGGATTAGGAACATTCTTCTAATTTTCTCTCAGCACCAGCTCTCCAACTTGGAATGTCTGACTTTTGATTTTCTTGTTATAGCTCCTCTTGAGTTAGTTTTGATAGACTTGTAAATGATAAAAGGCATCCATATATCGATCAACTAGTAACTCTAGCTCATTCAATCTTGATACCTGGTATTCTTCATCCGTGATGAGGTTTTGTAGTGATATTCTCAGTGATGGGAGCTCAATCTCGCTGGGGAGTATGGCTTATGATCTGTAGACCAAGGAATATGGGGTGGCACCTGTTGGTGTGTGAATACTAGTTTGATAGGCCCAAAGGGTAGGATTTAACTATAGATACTAGTCGCAACCAGCGTCATTGACTATTTTCTTGAGGATTTTCAAAATGGTCTTGTTGGTGGCTTTTGTTTGGTCATTACCTTGGGGATAATACAAAGTGGAAAAGCAATGTTGGATGTTGAATTTCTGGCAAAGGTCACAGAAATCCTGATCTTGAAAGGTGTCCCAGTATTTGAGATAATGGCTTGGGGGACACCATAGTGGCATATTAAATAGTTTAGTTAGAACTTGGATATCTTCTTTATAGTGATATAGGTCATGGGGATGGCTTCCACCCACTTCATGAAGTACTCAGTGGCGGTTATGACAAATTTATGTCTACTAGATGAGGTGAGGGTGATTTTTCCAATGAGATCAAGCCCCCACTATGAAAAGGGCCATTCTGTGATAATTGGATGAAAATCTTGAGTTAGTGTATGGATGAGGTCCCCATGCTATTGAAATTGTAGAAACCTTTTGACATAATCATCTGCTTCTCTTTCCATTGTTGGCCAATAGTACCCTACCCTCAGCAATTTCTTAGCCAAGGTCATTCCGCTTGAGTGTGAACCACAAATGCCATTATGTACCTCGGTTAAAGTAGTCAAGGCTTCATCAATGTTTAGGCAATGTAATAGGGTTCCTTCAATGCTTCTACAGTAAAGGGTTTCTCCTAGGATGAAAAAATGGGAAGACTTTTTGACAAAGGCTCTTTTGAGATTCTAGGTTATTTATGCGGGGAGGACTCCTATTATCAGATAAGTGTGTATATCATGGTACTAGGGATCATTGGGACCAATGATTTCACACAAAAATTCTGACTCTAGTACCTCGAATGTGGGTACAATAAGTTTCTCTACAAGGAATTCTTGTTTTGGGACGTTGTGTGGGATTTCTAGGAGTGATCCAATTGTAGCCATGGTGTCTACTGCTATGTTATTTTCTCTTGGTAGCTGCTCATATGAGATATCAATGAAGAACTTCTTAAGACTTTCTACTAGCTTTTTGTAGGGAGTCAACTTGTCATCTTTTGTTTGGTACTCACCATTTACCTGGTTGATTATGAGTTGTGAGTCTCCATATACCTTAAGTGCCATGATCTTCCACTGCAATACGATCCTTAGCAGTATGACTAGAGATTCATACTCGACAATGTTATTTGTGTAGGGGAATGATAGTTTGTATGATTTTAGTATACAATCTCCTTATGGAGTGATGAAGAAAATCCCCTGCTCTTGATCCATGTTGTGTATAGGAGCCATCGAAGTAAAATTTTCAATGGTTTGCCACATTCAAGTTGAAGATTGATTCATCAGGGAATTCTGATGCAAGTGGATTTTCTGCATATATGGGAGCTTCTGCTAGTTGATCCATGATTGCTTGTCCTTTGATAGCCTTGCATTCCACATAGTCAATATCATGCTCTATGAGGATCATAACCCATTTTGTAGTTCTCTCTATGAGCATTGCTTTGGATAACAGGTACTTAATAGGGTCTATTTTTGCAATAAGCTTGATCTAGTGTGCTAGCATGTAATGTCTAAGGTTTTGAGTGGTAAAGATGACTACTAGGAAAGATTTTTCAATGGGTGTGTAGTTCAGTTCATGCCCCACCATTTTCTGAATGATATAATAGATGGATCTTTCTTTCTCAATTTCATCGTGTTGTGCTAGAAGAGCGCCAAGAGCTCTTGATGTTGCTGATATGTATAAGATCAATGGTTTTCTTGGAATGGGTGGCATGAGTACTGGCAGTGTGAGTAGGTACTCCTTGATCTTTTTGAAGGCTTGATCACACTTTTCATCCCATCTATATGCTACCCCCTTGTGGAGTAGATGAGAGTACGGGATTTACTTGTCTACCAATTGTGCTATGAATCTGTGGATTGACTAGAGTCTTCCTTGTAGCCCTCTTAGCTATTTCAGTGTTTTGGGTGCCTCCATTTCCAATATTTCCTTAACCTTAGCTGGGTCCACCTCAATTCCCCTCATGGATATGATGTATTCTAGGATCTTTCTTGATTGGACTCCAAAGACATTTTTTTGGATTTAATCAGACTTTGTACTTTTCAAGTATATCAAAGATGGCACTTAATGTTGCTATGTGGTCTCATTTTTTCCTTGATTTGGCCAGTATATCATCCACATAATCCTCCACAGTCTTATGGATCATATCATGAAATATTAGTTTCATATCCCTCTGATATGTTTCCCCAACATTCTTTAATCCAAATGGCATCATATTCCAATAGTACATCCCCCATGGACAAGTGAAGGTTGTTTTATGTTGATCCTCATTTGCTATCATGATCTAGTTATATCCTGAGATCCATCCATCAAGGATAACATATCATGTCCTACTGTCATGTCCACTATCATGTCAATGCTTGGAAGGGGAAAGCCATATGAATCCAGCATTAGAGACCCACTCTGGATAGTCTATTGGCCATATGAATCCAGCATCCAAAAGCTTTTGCAATTCCATTTTGACCAATATCGCTATTTGGGGATGCATTTTCCTTAGCTTTTGTCTCATAGGTTTTTCTTTAGGATATACTACTAGGTGATGAACCACAATCTCTAGATCAAGTCCACGCATGTCAACATAGGTCCATGCAAAGTTGACCTTTCTTTCTCTTAGGAACATAGCTAGGAGTTTTTGTTCTTTTATTAAGAGAGACTCTACATAGAATGTTATGTGTGGTACCTCTTCTATTCCCAAGTTGACTGGATTGCATGTTTCTGCCAGAACCACTGACTTCTCTTGATGGATGGGACTGAGAGGAAGATTAAATCCTTCATCCTCTAATGCCTCAAAGAGGTTTTCATCATCAGATACGTCCTTTATTTTTACTTTTTTTGAGTCAGAGAGTGCCAGTGTGTGGTTTTCACTCAAAGACTTAGAGATTATTCTCAAGTTTTCGCTATTGCGACTACAGGATTTAATTGTTTCCCCATAATAGGTATGTGTGTCCAGTATGATGTCAAATCCCACCTTATGATCTTTGCATTGTATATCATCCCATAGTCCAATGAATTCTGAGAGTGCCTCATCATTTTCAAATGTGTCTAGAACCAGTGGTCCTCATTGGTCATAACTAATGAGCTGGGGGTAGACTAGGTTTATTTCATGGGTTTGACTAGTTGACTCAAATGACAAGATACTAATCATAAGGAGAGAGGAATTCTCAAATAGCATTGGTAAGTTAGTTATGGCATCTTCATCATCATCACTACTACTATAGACATCAGTTATGTCAAATGTGAAGTTGTTTATGGCATCTTCCTCATCATCACTACTACTATAGACATCAGTTATGTCAAATGTAAAGTTGTCTATGACTTGACTTGTGTATAAGGGTAAGCAAAGTTTGACTACTGATAGTTGAGGGGGACTCTTAATTTCTTTAACTGGGGGACCTCTGCCACGTATGGTTACACTCGGAGGGGTACATCCGAGGCCAATATTTCTCAAGCATGTCTCAAGAATGATTGGTACTAGGAGACCATTGTCATTCTTTCCCAACCTTTGGTTTCTATCATAGCTCATGCTAAGCATCATTTGCAGTCCTTTACTACTCTCATCCATTGGAATGTCAGCTACAGGACTATTATCTTGGTACAACAAACTTGATATGTATCTTTAATCCACCACTTCTTGGGTTAGGTCTCCCCAACTTTTGAATCTAGAAGGGCCAGCCTTGAAAGTTTGGGATGATGTTTCAGTCAGTTGGGATTGTCCATGAGACCTAGGGGATTGAGATAACTCCCCTACCATGAAAGCACCTTTCTTCATTTTATAATCCCCACACCAATTGACTTGGATAATGACCTTGATTTTAGATATATTAGGGATGGTAGGTTTCTTTGTCTCAGAAGTGGAATCCAATGTAGTTGGGTCTATATACGGAGTTGAAGGGCCTTAATCATTCTTTGACACTTTGGGGATTTTATAATATTTTGCTTCTAGGCTCTTATAGTAAGAAAAGGGTTTGGAATCCCCATGAACGGTGACCTCTTATTTTTGGTATGTGAACTTGACACATTAGTGGAAGTTTGATGCAACAACCTACATCCTATGTATCCATGGATGTCCCAAAAGAATGTTATAAGGTAGATCGAGGTCAAGGACTCGATAGATGGTTTCCATAATTGTTGGCCCTACTTGAATAGGGAGTTGGATAGTGCCTTGAGACACTCTTTCTTCATCATTGTAAGCTCTGATTGTGATACCTTTTCCTTTCTCAATGGAATCTAATGTAGAGGGTTAGGGATCTTTGCAAGAAACACCAGATAACAAGAATAACAATGTTTCACTTCTCAATCTCTCAACTAGGCACCAACCTGGAGATAAGGCCTCAACTTTGCACTCAAGACTTAATTGTTTCCCTTATGGTTCCAAACCATTTAAATGATCTCAAATGAATTAACCAAACTTGACTCAAAAGTTTCTCAAGCCCTAACCCTCTATTTTGAACAAAACTCACTTTTGCTGCTCAACTAGCCTTCTAGCCCTACTAGGCCTTTGGCGATGGATTCTTGACTTTTTCCTCAAAATTTGCAAATGAACCTCCAATATAATGGTTGTATCAGATGTGTTTTTTGATGGATAACAACATATCAACTCCTTGGCATCACTTGTTTCAGACAATCTTTCTTCTAACCCTGTTGTTTCCTCAAAATTAGGCCTAATTAGCCCTATTTTTCAAAGCAACCCCTCTTCAAATTTGTTCCCTGACCTTGAATCTCTCATTAGTCTTCCAAAAAATTCCAAAACCAAATATTTTTAGGCTTTTAATCTTCTATGTTACTCTTAACATGCCTAATTACAAAACCCTCCCTAATTTGGCTTAAAACTAGGGCTTTTTGATTCTAGGTCTTCCAAACACTTCCAGGTCTTAATTTCTAACTTTTCACCATTCATTCAACATTTCAAAACTATTAGAACTCAAAAAAATATCACTTGTTAAGGCATATCATTCACTATTATACCCTAGGGTCCATCTTCATGCCTTTTTCATGCTAAAACACTATGCACACTTCAGTATTCAATATTTCCTGCACAAATAGTTGTTAGTCTCTTATGGTACATGTCAATTTTGATCCATTTCATATATTTTCAGTCATTATACTCCATGAAATGGATCATTCCATCATTAAAAACTCTCAAAACAGAGCAAAAACTATATTTTCCTTAGATAGTCAGCAAAAATGTGCAAGAATTGATCCTTTATGCTTACTAGAACATGTAGGGAATGTTAAAACATGCAAATATAAATTACCAAGGCATCCAACAATGTATATCTTCAATGGGAATCAATGATTCATCAAAAAGACATCAAAAAATGCAAGGAATCTATATTTTTTCCTTTATTTCCAGAAATAGTCCGTACTGTACCTTCCCAAGATTGATCAACCCCATAAAAAAGAATATTTTAGGGTTATAAACCCATTCTACAACTATCCAAACTGTTTTAGATTGATTAAAATGCTTTATTAACTCTAAAACACTCAAAACTCTCTTTCCTGCCTAAACTAAAATTCAAAAATTTGAAATCACAAACTTGAAATTTATTAAAACCACCACCTAAAACTATTGGATCTTCAATATCACAAGTTTATTTGACCTACCCAAAGCATTAGATCATTAATCAAATCCCTAGAACATGACTTTCCCTTTACATTGCATTTTTAACCTAGGATCCTTATCAGGAACCTTAGAACTTTTAACATTCCCATTACATTTATTCATCCCAAATGCCATTATAGGCTCCAAAAGGTCATAATTAATGTTTTGACTTGCTTGGAAGGTCCTCCTGACCCTTGCACTCTCTTGGTTCTTGAAGTGCTCCTTGAAGGCCCTGGGTGCTCCTGCACCATGATCCGATGGCTTATATTCCCATTTCTAGCTTCTGGATTGATGAAATATGAAAGTTGTGTTCACCAGTGTGTGAACCATTCTAGCAAAGTTAGTTTTCTATGGACTAGGAGAAATGTTTCTGCCCCACAACCATCCACTGGTTTGTTTCAAATCTTGTGGATTTGGAATGTGTCTTATAATGGTGTTCTCTAGGCTTTAGCAGAGTCTTATGGTTTGGTTATCCAAAAGTTGAGTTTCAAAATTGTTGTATGTGTTTGCACAGTTCAGATGGACTGATGGAAGGTGTTTGGTGTTCAAAGGTTGTTACACTTGCTGCAGATGCATTTGAAGGAACTTGAGATGTGATCTTGTGCATAATGAAGCGTGTTGCATCATCCACATGTCATCTTCTTGTTGGAAAGAGAGTACATCAATGTTCATTTGTGTTTTCATTAGGTTTGGTTGACCTGGTGTTTACACTTCATATAAAAAATAAAATTTAATTAAGGAAGCATGCGGTTGATCTGAGGCATTATTCTTTTGGTATTGGTTAAATATTTTATTGGTCCAATCTCATTCCTTTCCACCATGAGAATTTTGAGTTGCTAACCTAATTTGAATTTATGAAATGAAGCTTATGTGGCTGACCTTGGAGAAAGTTTCTAAGGTTGAAATTGGTATAAATGCAAGTCGAATTGTGAAGAATTGAATGATGTAAAGTAATGAAGTAAGACACAAGTTAAAAGATCAGAAGTGTGCGGAAGTGAGTTGAG